>ML793968.1:8154-49047 GCA_009831015.1 Picea engelmannii | reverse complement strand
TTTATTATTTACCTTTTAAAATATCTTAAACCACTTTGATTACTTTGACCTTTTGGGGCTTCTAGATGACATATGAGGGTCCTCCAACTTCGTAAGGCCATAACTCTCAAACCGTGAGTTATGTGACGTTCTACATACCACCAAAAATGGCATGACATGTACTATCCATATAGAATAGTATTATTTGAAAATATATCATAACTCATACTGTTACCCATCAAACAAACTTGGGTACATTACCCAAACTTGGGGTCTCCAACTTCTCATGGCCATAACTCTCTAACCGTGAGGAATTATGTGACGTTCCACATACCACTGGAAATGACATGACAAACACTATCCATCTAGGATATTTTCCCTAACAAATTCACTTTCCTTCATCTCATTATTCCACAATTAAGCATGGGTTCTCTTACTCCACAAAGCGTCTTTCCGTGAGGCTTTCACCATAAGGGGACCACTTTGAATTTCATCCATATTTAACCATGAAAAAACAATAATGAATCATATTTACATCAAACACTATTGGGTACATTACCCAAACATTTGTGCTATGGGTCTTTCTTCAAGGGTTGACATCAATGACAACCAACCTTAATCAACACCAGTGGGCTTCCTACCCCAATGAAGGCCCAAGCTGGGCTTGTTCTTCCAAAATGTCTACCAACAAGGTCCTATAAAGATAGACAAGTATGCCCTCTAAGGATCTCAATTCAATGTATCATGCTAATCAAAATCACATTTAATATAAGATCCACCTAATCATGTACATCAAAAACTACTTCATCAAATTAAACAACTGCTCAAAGACCCTATGAAATTTTCCAAGTTTAGGCATGGGTAGGTTGACAATGTGACCTATTGGGTGAATCAGTCATCAAGTCAAGGAGTGTTTCCTAGGCAGAAACCTCTCTAAGTCATCTGGAGAAGATGAAGTGGATGGGAGTAAGACTTTTTGGGCATGGGGTTGATGACATACAAGGGTTCATATTGTCTCATTTATGGGTGCCTTTGTAGAGGTTGTATTGTGTTGAGGAAAATATATGAATTTATCTTACTCGAGCATTTTCAGATCTTGCTTGGCTATGGAAAGATAGTGTGGAATATTACCCTATGTTTATAGCCTCAAAATGTATTTCCCAATCCACATGTATTAATTACAAAGTCTTAGGTTGACTTTTTAAATGAAAAGATTGTTGCAAAATATGAAATTTTTATGCAATTTTCTAAACTTATATAGATTGCAGAAAGTAAATGTGGAGATCAAAAGAAAAAATATCAAGTCATAAATTAACACAAATGAGACAGAAAGCAATCACTTTATTTCATTCCAATAAATCAAAATTATCCTTCTCTTACAAAAATCCATGTGGGGGCATGGACCAAGGTCAAACTTAGAAATCCCCGTTGAAAACCATACAAAAGGAATCTGACAATAAGTAAAAATTGAACTTTAAAATCTGGATCATCTTGCCACAGACTACTACCCACTTGAATCTGCACAATATCCTTCATCAATCATGAAACTCAATTCATAAACAAACAAGTATATACAGACTATCAAAGATAGATTAACACCTATGAAACAAGCATATGAATGATAAAAATCATCTTTGAACCTTGCTGCCTACAATAGGACTCTGTTGTTAAAAAGAGAATTAGGCCTTTAATGAATTGAAGAATGAATGAAAACTGAACTATCTCAATAAAACTCAAGAGCAAACCTTAGTATGATTTCTCCTTATATTCTCCCCCTGTTCTTCCTTCTCATTTGGATTTTATGCATTCCAAATTAGTTGAAGTAGTTCAACTACCTCATTTAGTTAATTTAACTAAAACTTAACTAATTTAAGCTTAGGGGAATAAATAATAAAAATAATAATTAAGGGTATTTTAATTAAATAATAACTAAGTAGGTGGGACCCCTTGTGACTCCCTTTTATCTCTTAACAAAATAAACATAATTAGACAACCAATCAAACACATGCTTCCTTATGGCTCCCATAATCACTTTCACAATTTGAAATTTAAATATAAGAAATATTTCAAATTATATCTAAAACATGCAAATATCCACAATATCCCCAAAAATAGTTTGTTGTCCAAAACTTTTTCCAGTCCACTATCCTCAATAAATCAATTATAAATTGATAAATCAAAAACCATATTTTCCACTTTGAGAGGCAATTCTTCTTTTGTCATTGATGTCACCTTTGGACTTCCCTAAATTAGCCTTAGGTTGGGTGGAACCTTGAGGCTTAATCTCATTTATGACATGGGAACAGTTGTCCTCAAGTACATACGAGAGGACACTGACTTGGCTAAGTCACTTGAAGGAGAGGAAGGAGCAGCAGCAACAATAGCTTTACGTTTATCATTCACATGGTGGGCTTCGGTTTTGAGTCATTTTCTTGCATGGGAGGACTCTACAGGTGAGTGTGCAGGGGAAATTTGAACATTTGGGTTTACAGGTGGAGGAGGAGGAGTTAATGACAAGTTTTGCTAGCCATGGTGGTGGGAGACTGTTGGGTGAAAAATCTCCTGTCATCCATCATTCTCAAGAACTTCACGTTGCAAAGATACATGGGGAGGCACAAGAATACCAGGAACATTTTGGTGTTGGAAGGGAGGCCTCTCTATTCTAGCTTGGATGATCCCTTTCCCAATCCAATTGAAAAACCTAGCTTGAAAATTTGCTTCAACTCCTGAGGATCGACATCGAAATGTATAGATAACCTGGGCCTTCTAGGCCCTCTGTTTTAGTTACCTCTGTCCCTAATATTTCGGCCATAACTTCTTCTATTGAAGAAGATCATCCAGTATGCAACAATTATTAGCAACTACCTCTTAACATACCATACATGACATTCTCTTAATATGAAACAAAGTTTGGCTCATAAATTAACATAAGACCCATGCAATTCAATCCATAAAATTTATTTAATAATTGTCAAATGAGCAGGGGATGAAATAGCGTTCATGGGATATATGGGGGGATTGTAATAAGTGAAAAATTGATATCATGACAGGGAGTAAGAACATGATTACTGCTTGACAATTCATTAAATGATTGACTGTGCAAACAACACCAAAATATATCAGTTGTCGTCTATCTTTGTGTCATTTTATATCATTGTCAGCTTGAGTTTTAATTTTATTTTCGTGAACAGGGCATGCAAAATGAATTTGGGATCGTGAGGGGATTCATAATGAGCAAAAAAGTGATAAAATGAGAGGGAATTATACGGATATTGTTCATAAAAGAAATTAAATTAAACAACAATCATAACTCTATTTCAATTTCAATCCAAAAACATCCACTTCCAAGACCAAGATCCTTGAATTGTTCCTTAATTACATACATATTACTTGTTATCTTCAATAAAAAAAATTAATTTCCTAGAAATCTTCGATTTATACCAATCTGTGTATTATGCAAATTATTTCCAATTCCAAAATAACAACATAACCATTTGAACCACAGTACTGCATGGTCTAATGCTGATATCTTCTTTTTTAACAACCATAATATGCATAGTGACTCCCATTATCTATATCCAATATTCATCCTTGGTAATCAACAATAATAGACTCAGGACAAACGATCAACAATCAACTATCATCAAACAAAAATCAAGCCCGATTTAATCACCCACGGGTCCCTTTTTAAAATATGGACAGAATCGAAAGTATGTTCGATGAACCTATCATACACACAGGTCTTCAACCAAATAATCATCGATACCAATATTAGCTCTGAACCTGAGATCCGCATTCATCAAACATATATAGACTTTATTCCAAATTAAACGCTTGATAAAAGAAAGAGCCACAAGATGCATGAAGAGAACGTAACCATAACGACACAAGTGTCTCTTTAAAACTTGACAGGACCAAGATCATGTCTGGTGAAAGAATTACTCACACGGATGCCTTTGAAATTTTAAATAGGATCATGATCGTGCTAAGATTTATCACAACAATGAGTGGAGAAGCCATATTCGACCAAACAAAAAACTCTTAGGTTGTAAGTAACCCATACAAATGAATCACAGTGAGGAAACACAGACACTCGATCAACAAAGGTCTTGAAATTAAAGAGCATGTGCCCTTTATAATTACCACAATCATTAAACTGGTAAACCAAAATCTTGACAGACCACAAAAGGTGCCCGAGGAAAATAGAATCAAGTCAGGCTCAATAGAACCAAGTCGGGTTCCATAGAATTTTATTGCAAAGAGGTACGAAGTTTGTTTAATCCTTGAAAACATAGAGAGCTCATAATATTTTTAACTCCTAAAGAATTTACCACCAAGGAGCAACCACAAGTGAACAATATAATCTTGGAATAACATGGAATCGTTCTCCTTTGAAAACACCACAGTCTTTCGACTTATAACCCCACTATCTTGGCAGAGCCATAAAGATAATGCCTGAGTGGAACAAGGAAATTTGAGCCCAACAACCCAGGCACACACAAATGCCTCTTAAAACTTTATTGCAGAGAGGAAACTAGGGTTGATGTAAACAATGAAGAATCCTCAAAACACAGAGAGACTGTGTTGTTAAAATATTGTGTAACTACAAAGAATATTCTTATCCCCTTTTGTGGATAAAGAAAAAGATAAAATATATATATTGACAAGTCGGCCCTATTGTGCCTAAACAAGACAAATGTATATTAAAAAGGTAAAGTGGACAGGTCGGACCTGACCTAATTATTGGGAGGGAACAACTTGTATTTATAAGAGGCATAGCACCTCATTTGTAGACACACTCATCAAGGTCTCTCTATCAAGTGCGCAAGTCTGAAAGTGACACAGCTACAAGGAGAAGTGGCACAGCTACAAGGAAGAGTATCTCAGTAAAAGTGAAGGTTATCTTGGTGAAGGACTATATTGGTCTAAGTGGTGTGCTACACTATTCTGGTTAGGGTTTCTAGTGGATCTTTTGTTTGGTGAGATCTCTCTTGTGAGAGACACTGTACTTGGTCGTTGAATCTATATTAAATAATTTTTTATGGGTTTTCTTCCCCTTGAGGGTTTCATAAGATAAATGCTTGCGTAATCTGTGATTGTGCTTCTTTCAGTAAGATCCTTATTATGTTATTGTTATAATGAATATTAATAATAATAGATTAAACAAGAAACTTTAACATGGAATCAGAGATAAGCTGAAGAGAGCATATTTCATAGAAAAATAAAAACATCATTGTTGTCGTACAAGAAAATTAGGGTTTTTTATTAAAGAGGAATTTCAGCCCAAATATCATCTAAAAAAGTGCACCCTAGCATAAGGAACTCATTGGCACCTTCAGTGGACCTTTTCAGTGGATAGAACTCCTGAAAAGTGAAACCTTAGTTTTCACCGGTACCAGAAGTACCAGAAAACCAGAACCAGAAAGTTGCAGTCCAAAATTTTGCAGGTCCAGTTTCAAGGGTCAGAAATTGGAATTTTCAGAAATTGACTATACCAGCATACTCGCCTCAGTCCAGTGCATCTTTTGGTGAGTTCAGTTTTCAGATCCAAGAAAATTGATTTTAATATTATTTCTATAGCCTGGAGGGCTAGGGTTTCTACTACAAGAAAGAATGGCTACCAATATGAGGGTAGAAGACAGGCTGGAAGGATCTGGAAACTTCAGATCTTGGAATCATAGGTTGCAGATGATTCTAGATGAGAATGATCTCCTCGAACATGTTAAAGTGGGTGTACCAGAACCAGAGGAAGAAGAGCAAAAGACCAAGCACAAGAATAAGGAAAAGAAAGCAAAGAGAATAGTGTCAAATTCAGTAAAGGATCACTTGATCCCTCATATATCCAAACTAAAGATATCAAGGAAAATGTATGAAGCACTCAACAGGTTATATGAAAGCAAATACATTAGTCAGAATCTTGCCTTAAGAAATCAACTTTGTAATATGAAGATGGAAAACTCAGAATCTGTCTCATCCTATCTTATGAGAGTTTCTTAGATTAGAGATCAGCTTGCAGCTATTGGAGATGTCATTAGTGACAAAGAGCTTGTAACCACAACCCTAAATGGTTTTCCAACATTTTGGATTCCTTTTGTACAAGGAGTGTGTGCAAGAAGCAAGTTACCCAAGTTTGATAAGTTATGGGCAGATTGCACACACGAAGAATCTAGACTTGCAGACCAAAAGAAGAGATTAATTGTTGATGAAGATAAATCTCTTACAGTTAAAAATAATAGAATAAGTTCCTTCAGTAAGAACGATAAAGAATCTAACTCCGTAAGAGTTCCAAATAATAAGAAAGATGTTTCAAAGATCAGATGCTACAACTATCAAAATTTGGGACAGGTTTCCTATGACTGCCCTCAAAGAAAAGGGAAAAGAAAGCATCAAGCACATGTGGCAGAGGAAGAGGAATCTCCTCCCTCAAATAAAGCTTTAGTAGAAATTGAGGATTATGTACTTTAAGTTGAAGATAGTTGATCTAAAGAAAGATAGAAAATGGTGGAGTCCGTGGAGCCTCCCCACACAAAAACAAAAGATAAGTATTCATGTTTATTTTTAGTGTCTTGTTTACTTTAAATACTTTATCATTAAAAGTTAGATTTTTGTGAGAATGTTAATTAACCTCGTTTTATTTCAGTGTCTATGCATATTTATGAAGGAAGTATCAAAGAAGAGGATAAAGAAAGAGATAAAAAAATTTATTTCAGGTATGATCACTCATGAGAGTGACAAACGTATGTGTTTAGCTATGATAGTAAGGGAAAAATTGTCAATTTCATAGCTAGAGTGAAAAAGAGTTCAAAAGTATTATTCATGATTAGGGTTTTAGATGTGTACATGGTTGAACAAGTTTTACTTAATAAATTATGTGTACTACTATGATAGAAATCATGACATAGTTTTATTTGATTACTGCTTATTGTTACTGACTGGTTGACTAAGTTACATATCTCATAAAGCATATTGTAAGTAAGTTTACAGGTCTCGGAAGAAAGAACTTATGCCTTGACTTGTAGAAGTTAGACATCATGAGAAGGACTTATGATATGGTGGCAGTCAGTAAAGACCAGATAGTATTCAGTATTTATATAGGAGAAGAAGGCTCCTAAAGATGCAGAATAGAAATGTTCAATATGAAGAGAAAGATGGATACTCAGATATAGTTGATGAGATGCAGGTGACTACAAGTTGCTCTAGTACCGTTCTTATAGATGTAGAGGGAGCAGGTTGATCCAGTATGAAGTCAGAAAGAAAGAAATGTTTGAACTCAAGAAGGCACCCGGGATATTACAGAAGAGAAATTCAAGGATGATGATTATCACATGTTACACAGTTAATGAATCTCTTAGTTTGGTGCAAGAGGGAGCTATGTCTCTGAGCTCGAAATGGACGATCGTGATTTGGTGCAGTTAGGAAAGAAGTGTTCCATGGAACAGTTTACTCAGTGGATGAGTAATGAGATATTTTGATCAAGATGAAAGTTATCCAGTAGATGGATGGTGCCCAGTAGATGGGTAGCATGGTATTATACCATGGAAATATTTTGGACTACAAGATATTCTTTTCAAATCTGATAGTGAGACCTTCGTAGAGAAGGAGAAAGGAAGAGACCTTCATAGAGAAGGGGAATGAGAAATTTTCCAAGGTTGGCCTCTGTCCAAGTGTTGAGTTTTGGATACTCTAAGGACATGCTAGAATACCCTTGTAGAGAGGGGTGTGACCACCCTCGTATAGAGGAGTGCGGATGTTTCTCCAAGGGGCAGTGGGCAGATACTCTCCTTTGGCCAAGGATTGAGTAGCATGGAACACAAACCTTGACCATGTGGAATGGTTAGTTGGCTCTTGAGGTTTGTGTCGTGATCCTGCGTGGATCATGGAAAGGGAGTCTAGTCTTTCCCAGGCTAGCATCTTAGCTTCTCTAGTTCATGTGGGATGACTAGGAGTGAAGCTATGGTAGCAGTCCTCCCCAATGGATGGGTGAGATAGATGACTACAAGAGAAGGGAGAACATAAAAGGAATGGAAAAACTCATAGAATATGTTCTGTGTGAAGATAAGAAAGAGTATCTTCTACGTGAAGATGAAAGAAAGAAAGAGTATCTTATGTGCGAAGATAAAGAGAAAATTTTTTTATTTAATATGGATTCATGGAGAACCAGTCAGCGATCGTGATGCCAGATGACCAAGTGGATTATATTGATGATTTTTCCCAATTGATAATGTTATCTAGTTGATGATGTTTCCCAGTTGATGATGTTATCTAGTTGATGTTGTTGTCCAGTTGATGATGATTATCATGTTGATGATATTGCCCAAATAATATTGTTCAATTGATGATGACATCCAGTGACCTGTCAAAAGATAAAGAATATCCTTCTTGTTAAGAGGGAGTGTTAAAATATTGTGTAACTACAAAGAATATTCTTATCCCCTTTTGTGGATAAATCAAAAGATAATATATATATATATATATATATATATATTGACAAGTCGTCCCTATTGTGCCTAGACAAGACAAATGTAAATTAAAAAGGTAAAGTGGACAGGTTGGCCCTGACTTAATTATTGGGGGGGCACAACTTGTATTTATAAGAGGCCTAGCACCTCATTTGTAGACACACGCATCAAGCTCTCTCTATCAAGTGCGCAAGTCTGATAATGACGCGGCTACAAGGAGAAGTGATGCAACTACAAGGAAGAGTATCTCAGTAAAGGTGAAGGTTATATTAGTGAAGGACTATCTTGGTCTAAGTGGTGCTCTACTATGTTTTGGTTAAGGTTTCTGGTGGATATTTTGTTTGGTGAGATCTCTCTTGTGAGAGACACTGTACTTGGTTATTGAATCTATATTAAAGAAGCTTTTTTGGTTTTCTTACCCTTGAGGGTTTCCCAGGATAAATGCTTGTGTATTATGTGATTGTGTTTCTTTTAGTAAGATCCTTATTATGTTTTTGTTATAATGAAGATTAATAATAACAGATTAAGCAAGAAAAATTTAAAACATGTCTCTTCCCAAGACCCAGGAGTTGGACAACCCTTGAAATACAATTGACAATTAGGCTCACAAACATAACAGACAGCCATTAAACAAATATGAGAGGAGTGAGTGTTAAAGCTCTTGAGAAAATATTGTCAGAGCACAACTCGTAGCCATTCAATACATACACATGCCTCCATTTACATTCTAGGAAAAACAAGATTGGACTGTGGAATGTTTTCAGTGATAATGACAATAAATAGCAAGTCATACAAACAATAGCTCGGGCTCGGCCAAAAAAGAACCACACCACTATTGACAGTTTCACTGCAACCTTGATAAAGAATAACAACAACAACTGAGATGAAAGAAAGGGAGTTACAACCACTGACACCCAGACTGGTGGTAAAACCCCACAATAATAAAACTCGAATCTTGTTGCACTGTTGTTATCATTTCCCCCAGAGAATCATCATAAAACCCAAGCTGATCAGAATCATTTTTATCAGTAACCAATGCGCAGACATTTTACAAATAACACCCATTTATTTCCTTCAAAATGTCAACATTCACAGTAATCACAAAGAACCCATAACACATTATTGATACTCAGTCGAAAACTCAATAAAAACACAAAACCCATGCAATCATGAGCCACCATTTGATTCATAATACAAAGAGTCTATCATGGATGGAAAGCAAAGATCCATACCTGTGAAAAATCGCTTCAATGATGAGTTGGTTTGTGTTTTCCCCTTCCAAAATACGAAATCGCGAAGCTTCCACAACCAACAGAGAAAAATGAAACTATGGCTAGGGTGACAGGCTCAAGGGTGGTTTGGAGTGATGTGCAGTAAAAGCATGTCGCTTCCTCACCTGGCCCTATTCAATTCATACTAGCCATTCCATCAACCATTAAATCCAACCATATAACCATTGCACAAATTCAATGCCATATCTATTGTAAAGATTTTATGCCATATCTATTGTATAGTGTGCCACCCGAAACATGTCACCACTATACCATATGCCAACATTACCATGTGTGCTTCCATATAAATCTTTAACAAAAAATTCACAATCCTTTAACCAAAATCCATAGTATAGCACCTACGTCAACCATTTCAAATTTGTCACAAGGTTTATATATAATCTTTTACCATAGCTTTAGAACTTATACATAGTTTTTCCTTTTGTTTTGATCAAGCTCTCATATAATCATATTGTCTCTTTACCTAAAATCATGTATAATATTTTTTAATCAGTGTTATAACATAACAGAGCACCTGTAAAATAACATAATCCTCATACCCATAGTGTTTCCTTTTATTGCAAGTGAATATCAACAACATTAACAACAATTCATCAACCAACCATGTTGTCATATCAAATGAAACCAAGACTGCATCATCAATTGTATAAGACTGTGTAGGCAACATCATAAAAGTAGCAACATATAAGCGTAACATGTTTATTTTTGCACCTCTAGTCTATAAGGGGGTCCCACCTACTAGTTAATTATTATTATCATTAATAAATAATAGGGCTTAGCAATCCTTTGCGGGCATAATTCATCGTTGTGATTTTAATCATCAACAAACTAGAGTATCCACAGGGAAATATGTTTCCAACAGATTAAGAACTCAGATTGTCTGGTTTCGCAGACCATGTAACCATTAGATCAAGAAGATATATATCAGAATGATAATGCAATAGGGGGAAGTGAGCAGTTTTAAGGGAAAAATGACTGGCATTTTGGGAATAACTCATGGAAAGTGTTAAGTATGACGAGGTTCATCCCTACAAGAATAATCATTCGATTAATCATACTAAAAGAATTCTTGACTCCGAGGAGAAAAATCTTCTGGTATGTTATTTTTAATCTTGGAGTAGATGGAAGAAAAGGAAAGAAAAAAAGGGATAAAACCAACTATCTTATATAAAAACAATTGAAGCAGATAACAATTTCAATGATGCTTTCAAGGGGAACACCATGAAAATTGTGTGACCTTATTGTTATCAATTAACAATACTTTACAGAATAGCGTTATTGTGGCAAAAATGATCCAACATTTTATTTTGACAATAAATGGAGTCAAATAAAATAAACAAAATAGCAGAAATGAAACAACAAAATTGTAATATCAAAGCAAATAAAACAAACTATAATACAGAAAAATTTCCATAGAGCATTTAAACCTTTAAGTTGGTTCAACATAGTGTTTTAAGTGGGAACCGTTAGTGCTATAGGAAAACAAACTCTCTTGCAAGTCCTTTAGGAAATAAGAATTTCACCCAGGGCAAAAGTGATCGTAAAAGGACCCAACCATAACTTTTGGAACTTTGAATGCCTTCCTCTACCGGCATGAGATGAATCCCACATCAATACCTTCTCGTTAACCTTAAATTTGATAGCCTTGACACTTTTATTGAAATATCTTTTAGCAATTTGTTGTCTTCTCTTTATATTATCCAAGGCAAACGTCATTTGCTCCTCTAAAGCCAAAAATGCATTCATTCTTTGATAGATACCGAAAGAATTTAATTCTTCAACCTGTAGCATTAACCTTAGAGAGGAAAGTTCTAGCTCGGTAGGCATAATGGATTCTTGACCATAAGCAAGGTGGAAAGGAGTGCAACCAATGCTCACCTTGGTGGTAGTGCAATCTGCCCAAAGGGCGTA
Organism: Picea engelmannii; assembly: GCA_009831015.1. NCBI lineage: Eukaryota > Viridiplantae > Streptophyta > Pinopsida > Pinales > Pinaceae > Picea > Picea engelmannii. The sequence continues at coordinate 37,406 of ML793968.1, read as the reverse complement.
AGCTAGGAGAGTGTGCCATTGACGAGGCTTATCTTCAATGAGCCTCTTAATAATTCTAACTATATTCTTGTTGGTAGACTCGACCTTGCCATTTCCTTGGGGATAATAAGTTGATGAGGTAAAATGTTTAACCCCCAATTTAGCTAAAAATTGCGTCAGCTTAGCAGAAATAAAAGCGGGACATTGTCTGTAATAATTTCCAAAGGAAGACGAAATCTGGAAAAAATATTAGTCTCAAGGAAAGAAATCACCTGCTCATCCTGCGAATGCTTAAGTGGGACAACTTCAGTCCATTTCGTAAAATAGTCTGTGGTTGTAAAGATAAAAAATTTCCCTGCTGAAGATGGAGGATTAATATGATCAATAAAGTCCAAACCCCATTTTGAAAAAGGAAAGTTGGGAAGGATAGGTTGTAAAGGCATAGCAGAAAGACGTTATTTCCCTATGAACTTCTGGAACTTGTCACAAGATCTTGGAAAATTATAAGAATCGCGAAAGATTGAAGGCCAATAGTACCCTTTCCTGATAATCTTGAAAGCAGTAGTTTTAGCAAAAAGTGACCTCCTACATGAACAATAGAATTTGAAGATCCATGAGTCTCTTGTAACAATTTTTGTGTTTCCTCATTGTTCACACAACGAAGTAACATACCATCGACAAATCTCCTAAACAAGAAGTCTCCTATAATGATGTATCTGGAAGATTCGAGACGTGGCCTTCTTCTTTGATGGGTATCTAAATTATCTGGACATCTTTGATTTTGCAAGTAATAAACTAGATCACTATACCAAGGATGTTCAGATACCGGAAGGATTTGATTGTCAATGTAAAACAGAGTTGATAGAGAGTTGTTTTGTTCATCAATTTCTTCACTTGTTTCAACATGTTGAGCTAAGTGAAGAGCTAAGTCACGTCCCTTGATAGTTTTATAAGTCATGATGGTGAGATCATGCTCCTGGATCTTGGAAATCCGGTGTGTAAGCTTCCTTGAAATATAAGTCTGTGAGAGTAAAAACTTGACAGCAGGTAAAAGGACTTTTACCAACGTGTGCTTACCTAAGATGAAGTGGAAAAACTTTTCAACAAATTTAACAAGAGCGAAAGCATGCTTTTCAATATAAGAATATTTAAACTCATCATCTGACAAGCTTTGACTCATGTAAGCCACTGTTTTTTTATTAATTTGGTCATCACATTGCATGAGGATAGCAGAAATTGCTTCCTCTGTGGAATTAGTATATACAATAAATTCTTTCTCAAAATCTAGCTTTGCCAAAACCAATGCAAAATTGATTGCCTTATTTATCCCTACGAAATCATTTTCAATGTCATCCATCCAAGAAAAGAAGCGATCTTGCTTAAGAATATTGAGAATTGGCTTGACCATTACAGCAAAATCAGGAACAAACCTATGGAAAAAGTTGATAACACCCATAAAGGATTGAACCTCCTTTTTGGAAGTAGGAGAAGGAATATTTAGGATAACAACAATACTTTCGGGATCTATTTGGATTCCTGAATCAGAGACAATGTGCCCAAGGAGATTTCCCTTATAATGCCAAAAATAGACTTAAAAGGATTTAAAGAAATGTCAAATTTCTTGCATTGCATGAGAATATTTCTAAGATTACCAAAATGATATGATCGGTTTTTAGAATACACAGTTAAGTCATCAAGATAGATCTGAATAATTTTTCCGATCAAATCGTCAAAATCTATTTGCATAGCTCTTGGGAAAGTGGCACCTGCATTAGATAAGTCAAAAGGCATGGGTTCATAAGCGAAAGTGCCCCAACGTGTAATAAAAGTGGTTTTAAATTCATCTGTCCTTTTTACCTTGATTTGATTGTACCCAGAAAAACTATCAAGTAAGGACATCATATGTGACCCTGCAACTTGTTGCAAAATCATTTCCATATTAGGGAGAAGAAAATGGTATTTTACACTAGCCCTATTTAATGAACGAAAATCGATGCATAATCTAATCTGACCAGTTGCTTTCTGAACGGGAACCAAATTAGAAACTCACTCAGAATACTTAATAGGGAAAAATATCTCAGCCTTCAAGAGTTTTTCCAGCTCCTTTTGAATAGTTGCTTCTAGTGCAGGGTTAATGGGTCTTTGTTTTTGCCTAACCGTTTTTATGCCCTCCTTGATAGGAATGGCATGTTGTATAAGATCGGGATCAAAACCAAGAATATCCTCATAAGACCAAGCAAAAACATCTTTAAATTCACCAAGCAACTCAGTGAACTTCAATTCTTCTTCATCGGAACATAGGACACCTATCTTAACATTCTTTGGACAATCGGGTGTCCCAATGTTCAAGGAAATGGTTTCACCCACTTTCCTTTTCGACTCCTCTTATTTATGTTTTTCTTTGTTGCCTACATCATTCGATGAAAATGAACTTTCTAAAGGAGTCCAGCCCTTCGGAATTTTGTTATCTTCCATTGATATAATTTCCTTAGGCTTATAAGGTTCATTTTGAATGAAATCACAGATCCTCTCATCACTGGGGAAGACTTTCCATGACTCTACATTGTCTGGGATATGTGGATGATACAAAGATTAAAAGGTGAAATCAAGTCTTTGTGGCATAAGTTGCCGAGTTGGAGAGGCTGCAAAAATGGCTAACCTGTCATCCATTGAGTTCAATTCTCTTTTAACAATAGTGATGTTGAAAGATAAAAAGTTCAAGATAATTGTCCAAACAGTTTGGGTGTAACGTTTCATTAACTTGTTGCTAGGAGAATATATCTTACATACAAGGTTTACAACATGTTCAGAATCCCCAAAAACTATAACATGACCACAACCTAAATTATAGGCATTTTCAATGCCTAGCAGTAACGCTTCAAATTCGGTGACATTGTTAATGCAAGCAAATTCTAACCTATAGGAAAAGTTGTGAATTTTACCCACAAGAGAGTATAAGATAATACCAGCTATGTTTCCTTCATTGGAGCATGAACCATCAAAGTGCATATGCCACATCCCATCCTTTATGTCGATTTTTTCCAAAGTAGTGTTTTACTCATCTGCAAAGATGGAATACACTCCTAGGTCCTCCTCGATATAATTTACATTAGGTTGTGGAATGCTTTCTATATAAGGTGATATTCTTCCCTCCCTTAGGAATATAATGTTTTTACCATTCCGAGGAATGGAGAAGTGTGTCTCATTGAGTGAGAGGTATCCACCTGTCAGAGCTTTCCAATCTCTTCCTAAGATGATCGATTAATTACTCACTGGCATATCGATTACCTGAATATTAAGGGTTCTCCTTATTTCAGAATGCGCGCACAAAACCAAGGACACATCCTTGATTTCACCTATGATCGATTATTGTAAAATATTATAAGAGAGCATGCTTCTGGTGTTTTCATTTGTACAATACCAGCCTAGCTCTTCCATAATAATCTTATACATTACACTTGGGCCCAAACCACCGTCAATGAGACAACAATGGGATATTTTGTCCATAATCTTTACAAAAATAAAAATGGGGTTTTTTACAGGGTGTCTAAATTTATGTACACCTACTTTATTTACAATTGAATCCTCTTCATCTACCTCTTTAGAGAGATTGGCTACAATGGAAGCTTTTCCTTCCATGAAATTTTTCAGATGTTTTTGTTACTGAGGGACGACAACCATGTCCAGGAGAGTAGCATCAGCTTTAATATTAGCCAATTGTTTGAGAATGTTGTATTTGGAATAGGGAAGAGGAGACATAGTTCCTTGACTGTCAAGAGCCTTAGAAACCTATACAATAGCAACTGGTGAAGATGAGATTGGGCTAGAAGAAGTGCGAGGAGGATCATATTTACCTTTGAAGCATAGAATTTATTCCTAGTATTTATGATCATGACATCCTCTGGTTCTGAAAAATCAAGAACAACAATAGTAGTTTCAAGCCTTTTACCAAAGATTTTATCTTTGTCACTCTTCTTTACCTCACACGTACTTTCCTCATGGTGTTCCTCGCAAAATTTACACCAACTACGAGACATAATAGCTTTAGGTTGATTTTTTTTTTCATTAGGATTTTTAAGGGGTGGTGAAGAATAAGATGAGGCCCCAAGGGTAAGTGAAAGGACATTTCTCTTCCACTCATATGCTATTATTCGATTATACATGTCTTGTAAAATCTATCAGAGGGAGAACATGTTCGTCTGTTTAACTGAGTCTCCCTTGGGAAGACCTGTTCTTTCAAGCTATTCTTTATACTTTGAACACGTATGTAGAGTGGAACCAAGGTTATCAATAGCCTTTTCTTCAATCCTATGATGATAGGGGGGAGGTAGAGCATTATAGTAATGCATAAAGGCGGCTTGGTTCTTAGGGCGAATAAGTTCAGAAATTTGGTTATATAATTTAGTGAAACGTAGGTTGAAAGACTTGATGGTTTCACTATCTTTATAAGCGATGTTATTATACTCACGTAACTACTCAGCTAGCTAGGCTCTTAGACTTTCCATAGGTATAATTGAACCAATATAATAACTCCTCCCAAGTAGAAAGGATATTAGGAAGAAGGTCAAATAAATTAACCGCTTCCTTCCCTTCAATGGAATTATCAAATAAGTGCATACAAGTGTCATTGTCATTGGCTCCTATGTTGTGATAGCCATCAGAAAATTCCACCAAGTGTTCATTAGTAGTGACTGTGTTATTTCCAAAAAACTAAGGGAGGTGCTCTTTGAATTTGGGAAGAGGATGAGTGGCAGGTGTTGAGTTTAGCGGAGAGGAAACATGCCACAGAGTAGTAGTAGCATCTTCTTCAAATTGAAAGAGACCATACTTTTTAATGACCTTGGTGGGGTTTGTAGTTGATTGGACTGGAATTTGATGTCTATACAAGCTGTCAATTATTCATGAGGATGAAGGTTGAGATGAAGAAGCACCTCCAATGTCACCAGAACCACCGGAAGCACCACTAGATGCCATTTTGTGAACGATAGGTAAGGGAGAGAAAGATGAACTTGTTAAATCAGACAAATTTCTCCTAAGAGTACTTTGTTGGGATGACAAAACAACGTTTCTCCTTCATATTTCAGCAATAGGGTTGATCTCATGTGATAAACCTCTTCTTCTCCTAGAGATACGAGGGTTTAAGGACATGAAAAGAAGATCAAAACTGTAGGAAAAAGAAAGCTATGGTTGATTCCTAGGTTGTCTTTCCCTAGCTTCTCAATGTTCTCGAACACTTATGTCTTGTTCAATCACTGCCCATGAGCGTTCAAGCTCAACCTAGGTATTAGTGGTCTCTAAGATTATATTAAACAAGGTTAAAGAAATGCTGGTCTAATCTTTAATACTGGGCTCAATATTGGGTTGCCTTGCAACATGTACAATCATGAAGAAAAGAAACAGTCAAAGAATCGAAAGAAGCAATATAAATAAATTCAATGATGATCAAGCTTATAGTCAACCAGAGAGATATTGAAGATCTCTCCATTATGGTTGCCAAATAAATGTTGGAAAAAAGATATGAATTTATCTTACTCAAGAATTTTCAGATCTTGCTTGGCTAAGGCAAGATAGTCGGGAATATTTCCCTATGTTTATAGCCTCAAAATGTATTTCCTAATCCACATGTATTAATTACAAGGGCTAATTTTTTAATTGAAAAGATTGTTGCAAAATATGAAATTTTCTAAACTTAGAAATCCCTGATGAAAACCATACAAAAGGACTCTGACAAGAAGTAAAAACTGAACTTTAAAATCTAGATCATCTTGGCACAGACTACTTCCCACTTGACTCTACATAATATCCTTTATCAGTCATGAAACTCAATTCATAAACATACAAGTCTACACAGACTATCAAAGCTAGATCAACACCTCTGAAACAAGTATCTGGATGATATGGTTCAACTTTGAACCTTATTGTCTACAATATGACCATGTTGTCAAAAAGAGAATTAGGCCTTTAATGAATTGAAGAATGAATGAAAACTGAACTATCTCAATAAAACTCAAGAGCAAACCTTAGTATGCTTTCTCCTTCTATTCTCCCCATGTTCTTCCTTCTCATTTGGCCTTTATGCATTCCAAATTAGTTGAAGTAGTTCAACTACCTCATTTAGTTAAGTTAACTAAAACTTAACTAATTTAAGTTTAGTCGAAGAAATAATAAAATTAATAATTAAGGGTCTTTTAATTAAATAATAACTAAGTAGGTGGGACCCCTTGTGACTCATTTTTATTTCTTAACAAAATAAACACAATTAGACAACCAATAAAACACATGCCTCCTTGTGGCTCACATAATCACTTTCACAATTTGAAATTTAAACATAAAAAATATTTCAAATTATATCCAAAACATGCAAATATCCACAATATCCCCAAAAATAGTTTGTTCTCCAAAACTTTCTACACTCCGTTGTCCTCAATAAATCAATTATAAACTGATAAATCAAAACTTTGTCATTGTTGTCCCCTTTGGACTTCCCTGAATTATCCTTAGGTTGGGCGGAACCTTGAGGTTTGATCTCATTGCTGACATGGGAGCAGTCGTCCCTCAAGTGCATACGAGAGGATACTGACTTGGCTGAGTCACTTGAAGGAGAGGAGGGAGCAACATCATCTTTAGCTTTATCATGCACAAGGTGGGCTTTGGTTTTGAGTCATTTGTTTGCATGGGAGGACTGTACAGGTGAGTGTGCAAGGGCAATTTGAACATTTGGGTTTACAGATGGAGGAGGAGGTAATGACAAGTTTGGCCAGGAACGATGGTGGGAGACTGTTGGGTGAACAATCTCCTGCCATCCATCATTCTCGAGAAATTCAGGTTGCAAAGATACATGGGAAGGCACAGGGATACCAGGAATATTTTAGGGCTGGAAGGGAGGCCTCTCTGGTCTAGGCTGAATTATCTCTTTCCCAATCTAATTGAAAAACCTAGCTTGAAAAAGTTGGTTCAACTCCTAAGGATTGACATCGAAATGTATAGAGAATCTGTGCCTTCTAGGCCCTTTGTTCTAGTTACCTATGCCCCTATTGTTTCAGCCATGAATTCCTCTTTTGAAGAAGCTCATCCTATATGCAACAATGATTAACAACTAGATCTTAACAGACCATACATGACATTCTCTTAATATGAAACAAAGTTTGGCTCAAAAATTAACATAAGACCCATGCAATCCAATCCATAAAATTTATTTAATAATTGTCAAATGAGCAGGGGATAAAATAGATTTCATGGGATATATGGGGGGATTGTAATAAGTGAAAAAGTGATATCATGATAGGGAGTAAGAACACGATTACTGCTCGACAATTCATTAAGTAACTGATTGTGTAAACAACACCAAAATATATCAGTTGTTGTCTATCTCTGTGTCATTTTATATCATTGTCAGCTAGAGTTTTAATTTTATTTTAGTGAACAGAGCGTGAAAAATGAATTTGGGATAGTAAGGGGATTTATAATGAGGGAATAAGTGAGAAAATGAGAGGGAATTATATAGATATTGTTCATAGAATAAATTAAATTAAAGAACAATCATAACTCTATTTCAATTTCAATCCAAAAGCATCCACTTTCAAGACCAAGATCCTTGAATTGTTCCTTAATTACGTACATATTATTTGTTGTCTTCAATAAAACAATTTAATTTCCCAAAAATATTTGATTTATACCAATTTGTGTATTATGCAAATAATTTCCAATTCCAAAGTAACAACATAATCATTTGAACCACAGTACTGTATCGTCTAATGTTGATCTCTTCTTTTTTTAACAATCATAATATGCACAGTGACTCCCATTATCTATATCCAATATTCATCATTGGTAATAAAAAATAATAGACCCAGGACTAACAATCAACAGTCAATTGTCATCAAAGAAAAATCAGGTCCGATTTAATCACCCACGGGTCCCTTTTTAAAATCTGGACAGAATCGAGAGTATGTTCGATGAACCTATCATACACAACGTCTTCAACCAAATAATCATCGATGTCAATATTAACTCTAAACCCGAGATCAGATGTAATATCACCAAAAATATTAGAATATTAAATTCCAGGTGAATTTGGGAAGAAATTTTCGTTTTTGGAAAATTCAGATTTGGAAATTTATTGTCATTTATGGCAAATCCGAATTTGGAATTTTATTATTGTAATTAATTATTTATAATTGTTGGGCAAAGATTTGACTTTCCTAACTAACTTCTTTGATTGTAATGCATGTGAAAGACAAACTTTTTATAAATTAAATGTTGGAAGATAAATGGAACAGCCAGGTTAAAAATAGTTGGCCATGACTCCATGAGTGGGGAACATATTTGAGTGACCTAAGGCTAATTTTTACAAGTGACAAATGTGGGATTTGACCACTTGCAGCCCCTAAAAACTAGCGATTTGTAAAGCTGTGAATTTTCCAAGGAGGGAAGGAAAGACCTAGGCACAAGATGCATATAAAAACAACATATGGAGGAGGCAAAACACTGCTTAGTATGTTGGGGAAAGGAAACTATTCGTTGTTATGAACATTGTTAGTGTGAGGAAAGGGAATTTCTGATCTGTGGAAGGTGACTGTAGCTAAGGAGGATCATTTAGTTTTCCATTATGGACTCATGGTCAGGCCAGGGGGTGAATAGGGAAAGTAAAATTGGTTGTTTTGTTCTACGGTTGGGTGGAACATGGATGCTCCATCTGTTTCCCAGCATCAGGTTTCCAGATATGTTCTTTTACCTGTATTGCTTGTCAATATTCTGGTTGATTATTAATTGTAAGGTAGTTAGGGAGGTAGTGGGGGGGGGGGAAGAGGGCCCATAGTGATAATAGTGGAGATCATTCAATGTAAGATGGACTAAGTCCACTATATTATTAAATAAGATCCACTATGGTAGTTAGATGTAATAAATGGGTAATTAGATATAATAAATGTATGAGGACTTCTTAGAAGGTTCTACTTCTAGAATATTCCTCCTCTAGAATGTTCTTAGCTCATGGTAGCACTATATAAAGGGGTTCAAGCAATGTAATGAGACATGAAGATAAATATTGTATTTGGAGCAGTAGCTCAATAGGAGGATGCCCCCTCGAAGAGGCAAGTGAACAGGAGAGGATCCCTTCCATAATATGATCCATTGTACAGTGTTGCCCTACCTCAAGGGTTTGGTAATAATAAAGTGTGATTTCTTCTACTTTGCTCTGTGGATCTATTGTGTATTCAGCATTTGTGGTTATCTTATTTGTAGATATATTCAGGTTCTTAACAAGTGGTATCAGAGCACTTTCTTGGCAGATATTGTGGGCAAATATTTTTTATTTTTGCAGATTTTTTTTTCGGAAGAGAAAAAGAGGGCCGCGACATTCTCGAAATTTTTGGTATATTTTTGTACAAAATTTGCAGAAAAATGTTGTATATCTGAGTTCCTCTCAGAAAAACACCCAAGTTAAAAAAACAATCGTCTGAAATGGAGTCCGGGAAGTCAAGATATTGAAGTTTTAAAATCTGCAATTTTTTAGGGCTTTTTTCACAGACGGCGGCGCGATTATTTTTTTGTTTTTAGTAGCTGGAGGCCGAATTTTCCCAAACAAATTATAGATTTGAGTTCCTTCCACAATTTCACCCAATTTCAAAAAAACAATCAGCCGAAACGAAGTCCGGGAAGTGAAGTTATGAGCATTTTAACTTCGGCAGTTTTTTAGGGTTTTTCGAGAAAAAACCGCGATTTTTTGTCGTTACTTATTGGGTCTATTTTTTGTTTTTTTTCATGACGGTTGAGGGAATGAAGAGTTCATAGGATTCTCAGATGGCTATTTCTTCTCAAAACCTCAAAGAAATTCTTGAATCATTCAAATCTCAATTGTATAACACATTGTGTGGCACATTGCATGACAGATTCCATGACCTTGCAAATAGCCTCAATAATAGTTTTTGTAATTCATTGGATAGCATGCATGAGAGGTTTCTTATGGAAAACATTAGAGATGAATATAATCAAGAAATATATGCTTGGTATGATTTTGAGGACGATTGTGATGATTGGTATATGGATAGTTGTCATTTCTGAGATGACAATCACTTTAATATTTTATTTGATGACTCTAATCCACCTTCTGTAGAGAGTATCAATGTGACAAATCGAGAGCCAATGATTATTAACAATGTCCATCCTGCATATTCTGCAGTGGTATTATTCCTTCCAAATTCTGCTACAACCATTTTCCACTATGTGGATGGATCTTCTTATTTGGATCCACATGATAGGTGTCAATCTTTGGAGCATCATTTGGAGTTGGTTATTGGGTTCCAAAATCTTCCACGGGGAGTTCACATGAGCACTTGGACATGGGACCCAGGCTTACAATGGTGGTTGGACTACTTCAGCATGGTGGCTTTCCTTTCTACATGGGACCTTGGTTCTTCAGTATTCTTCAGCATTATGGTCCACAATTATCCATGGAACCCTGGTATATGGTTGTACATCAAGCATTGAGGACAACGCTTTCATAAGGGGGATGAAATGTAAGGTATCTAGAGAGGTAGTGGGAGGGCCCAGAGAGCCCATAGTGATAATAGTGGAGGTCATTCAATGTAAGGTGAACTAAGTCCACTATATTATTAAATAAGACCCAATATGGTAGTTATATATAATAAATGGGTAATTAGATATAATAAATGTATGAGGACTTCTTAGAAGGTTCTACTTTTAGAAGATTTATCCTCTAGAGTGTTCTTAGGTAATGGTAGCACTATATAAAGAGGTTCAAGCAATGTAATGAGACATGAAGAGAAATATTGTATTTGGAGCGGTAGCTCAATAGGAGGATGCCCCCTCGAAGAGGCAAGTGAACAGGAGAGGATCCCTTCCATAATAGGATCCAGTGTATGGTGTTGCCCTACCTCAAGGGTTTGGTAATAATAAAGTGTGATTTTTTTTATTTTGCTATGTGGATCTATTGTGTATTCAGTATTTGTGGTGATCTTATTTGTAGATCTTTTCAGGTTCTTAACAATTGGTATCAGAGCACTTTCCTTGGGCAGAAATTGTGGGCAAATATTTTTTGTGGTTATATTTGTATTCAGTGGACAAATATTGTGTATTCAGTATTTGTGGTGATTATATTTGTAGATCTATTCAGGTTCTTAAAAATAGTGAAGAATATTGTGATTGTACAAGCAATGATTGTTTGAGGAGTTTTATCCTTCCATAAGGATTAATATATGATGTTACCCTACCTCAAGGGTTTTCTCTATTTCTTGTGTTCGTGTTATGGTGAATGGTTTATGGTTTATTCTTGGTATTATTGAATTATATTTGCAGATCTGGTATAGGTACTTGACATTAATTGTTAGAAATGTGATGATGAAGATGATGATGATGATGATATATATATATATATATATATATATATATATATATATATATATATATATATATATATATATATATATGCTCACTTGACAGAAACTATTGTATGTTCTATTAATTATGAAATAAGGTTATACATATATATAAATGGTTGTATGTAGACATATAGGTATTCATACATAAATAAATGATAGAATTGTTGTATGTTCTTGTTAATCATTAAATATGATTATACATTTATGAACAACCATATGTGTGTGTGTGTGTGTGTGTGTGTGCAATAAAAATGATAGAAAATGATAGAAATGATTATGTGTTTCTATTGGTTATATATATATATATATAATTGGTTGTATATACATATATGTGTTCATGCATAAAGTAATGGCTATATTCATATTGACCATTAAATTAGATATATATTGAATTACTATTTCAAATCTATATTGGCCATAAAGAATAGATAGAACGAATAATCGTCCACATATATAATTACATATTCTTTGTATTATCAATAGCCACATAAAATAGTGATTCAATAGTCTACAAATGTATGGAAAAGTGGTTGTTACATTTCATGAACCTGGTTCAAAAATAATTACAAAACATCATGTGTATTCAAATGATCATGGTTCAAATATTACAATGACCATAGGCCAAAGACTCCATTACCACTTGTAGATAGAATCTAAGAAGATTTGCATAAGTATGTACGCCTAGATCAGAACTTGGATACCTTTCGAGTAAGAGGTTTTCCTTGATCTATTTCTCTCGTTTGTTTTAACCTACAAAAAGAGAACAGACGACAGATGATAGGTTTAGTAAAATATGCTAAGTATTTAATGGAAATCAAATAATAAAAATAAGACGATACAATACTTAGCTTAAGTTCAGCGAAGAACCAATTCACTTGAAAAATAGAGAGAGACGACAATGAACGATTTATTTCTGAATAAACAGTGAATATATTTAATCAACATGAAGTGTTTCTAATAGATATCAAATCCCTGTGTATTGTTCACGATAAGTAAACAAATGTATCTAACATTCCATAGTTTCAAATCATGACTATGTAAACCGAGGATCGAATCCTATCAGTGGTTGACCTTGTTGTAAACGATTCAACTCTAAGCGACAAGTTTAAGTGGCCACAGGAAAATCCACAAAGGCAGACCTTTTGCAATCCAAAGGATATATGCAGCGTATTGTTCAAATGATTAATGCTCTACCATGTTGCTATGTATAAACCGGAGGTAATTTACGCATTACAGACAGAGAGTCTACTTTGATAAAAACACAGAAGGAAATTTATGAAACAAAGGGATTAAAATTTGCCCGATACGTATTCACTGGAGGAAACACAGAATGTAAATTTACGAACAAAGGGTTAATTTTGTCGATACGTCTTTTACAATACAAAACACCGAATGTAAATTATGAATAGAGGGTTAATTTTTGCCCAATATATATTGTTGTATGGAGCCTAGAAGGTAACTCATGAACATAGGGTTAACTATTTCCATGTATACATAGTGTAAATTATGAAAAGCCCCATAGAAGACTTATTTTGTCGCATAAATACACAGAGCGCATCCACGAATTCCATAGAGGATTATTTCGATATATATTCATATATTTACGCAGAGAAAAATACAAGTTCCACAGAGTGGTAATGTAAAACCCACAAAGCGCAAATCTACAAATGATTAAATCTATACATATATGTTTACACAGAGTATCCATTACAAATGTCCACAGAATGCTAACATAATTACCCAGAACATATTTACGAGTTACACAGTGTTATCATATCTTACACAAAGTATAGATTACGGGATTCCCCCACAGATAATAAATGAATATATATGTGTAAATGATAATGGTTAACATTGTCATGACAGTGGATGCAAGAAACGTGAAAGGAACACCGAACTTTAACCAGTAAGAACAACTTCAGGCCATGGTGGAACCCCAAGAGAAAACGCATACAGAGGTGTGGTGGAAATGCTTTGTAACCCTCAAATAAAGAAAGAAACAGGGAAGTTGTTCATAAAACCTATATGTTCCTACCTTTCATCAAAAAAAAAATTATTCACGAGTTATAGAGTACTGAAGCAAGGAGGTCTTTACTTACCTTGTGCAGAGAGGAACCAAACGAGCATTCGATTCTTCCATTGTTTACTAGGGGCGATTTTTTCCCAAGTCGTCGACCATACACAAAGTGGAGAAAAATGTTATACGCAGAGGCCAATTCGCACACAACGCAGAGGTAGGTTTTCAGGAATACAAAACCAAAGAGGGAAAACAATAAATGGTGGTGACCTTGAAAACCTTGCAATGAGGAGTAATGGTTGTCGGGTACACTCAGTACTATTGCCATGTGAAGCATCAGAGATGGCGAGCCTGCATTGGGCGCGACTACCTAAGTATCCATCTCGAGAAGTACGATACATACCTCCCTTTAATGAAAATAGCCAGTGGTAAATGCATGTAGACCGATATGACATCCTCCATTAACATGGTTTTCAAACCTATTCAATGCTCGACCATGTCACTAGTCGGTTAGGGTTTAATGTTGTTAGGTATAGGTTATGTTCGTGGCACAAGAGCAAAACCATAAGTGTTATGGTGTATGTTCAGTAAGTTATGTCAATGTTTTCATTGAAATGACAACCTTATAACAACCCCCATGTAACAATTTTACATGTTTGCATAGCAACCTTTCGACGCACTGTGATATAAAATACATTGTGGTGGATTGTCATATTATAACAATATAAACTCTAGGAATAGCGCTATGGTTATAATAGTCCATATGATATACGATATACATAATGGTTAAGATTTATATCATATGCTAGACGAATGTATATACATATTGGTATGTGTTAAGATTTCCATATATTGGTTTATTTGGTAAATAACATATACATATATATATATATATATATAGGAATAGTATCAATGTTATGATACTTCATAATATAGTTGATATAGTAAGCAATACATATATCATATTGGATAATGCAAACATTATGGACAGACTATATGCTAGCCTATTGTCCATGGTTTTATTACACACTGTAATCTTTTTGGATAACATAACTTAACATAGACAAGATAGTTATCCTGGTTGCAATCATCTTAACTACAAAGAAGTGCATATTTCTAATACAATAGTGACGATAAATTTACTTTGCATATAATAAAGGAATAAAGTTGTCTTCTGAACAAATATTGAAGAGTCAAGGAGCTTTAATGTCCCCTAACAAAAAAAATTATTTGGGAAATTTGGGGTACATTACATTTGCATTCATCAAACATATACAGACTTTCTTCCAAAAGAAATGCTTGATAAAATACAGAGCCATGAGATGCATGAAGTGACATTCTCAAGGGTGCTTACCTGGCCCTATTCAATTCTACGTACTAGCCAGTCCATCAACCATCAAATCCAACCATATAACCATTGCATAAATTCAATGCCATATCCATTGTAAAGATTTGATGCAATATCTATTGTATAGTGTGCCACCTGAAACATGTCACCACTATACCATATGCCAACATTACCATATGTGCTTCCATTTAACTCTTTAACAAAAATTCCATAATCCTTTAACCAAAATGCATAGTATAGCAACTAGGTCAACCATTTCACATTTGTCACAAGTTTGATATATAATCTTTTACCATAACTTTAGAACTTATACATAGTTTTTCCTTTTGTTTTGATCATGCTCACATATAATCATATTATCTCTTTACCTAAAATCATGTATAAGATTTTTTAATTTCCTTTTGTTTTGATCAAGCTCACATATAATCGTATTATCTCTTTGCCTAAAATCATGTATAAAATCATGTATAAGATTTTTTAATCAATGTTATAACATAACATAGCACCTATAAAACAACATAATCCTCATACCCATAGCATTGCCTTGTATTGCAAGTGAATATCAACAACATTTAACAACAATGCATCAACAAACCATGTTTTCATATCAAATGAAACCAACACTGCATCATCAACTGTATAGAACCGTGTAGGCAACATCATAACAACAACAACATATAAGTGTAACATGTCTATTTTTGCACCTCTAGTCTACAAGGGGTCCCACCTACTAGTTAATTTTTATTATCATAAATAAATAATAGGGCTTAGCAAACCTTTGAGGCCAGAATTCATCGTTGTGATTTTAATTGTCAACATGTTGCATGTTCATTTTCAATGCATCATTTTTCCAAGCCCATTTATTGCCATTTATTATTTTTAGAATGTCTCCAGGTTGAAGCCAAGGTGGGACTTCTACCTAAGCATGAAAAACATCGCCCACCTTGACTCTACCCCTTTAACTTTTTTCAGCTACAAACCTCTAGGCCTTCAACCTCTTCTTCCCATCAAATGAGGTACAATACCTTATTGGGTCAATACACTCGAAAATCCCAATACCTACCCGAAAATCCCAAAAGATAAGGAGACGAAACAAGGGAGAAGTGTGAAAAGTGGTAAGTATGATTGGGAATGGCACGATGATTCGTCAAGGAGACCTCCCAGTAGCAAACCCATCCCTAAGGGTGACCACTTACTAAGGTGCAAAGTCAAACCCCAAGGTGAAACAGCGCAAATAGCATAATTTCCAAGCAGACGTTCTATAATCAAAAACAACTTTAAATGCAACATACTCAAATGCCTCAAATATTTAAAGGACACTTACCACTTGTACTGCAAAACTAACCAACGTAAGGCTAGGAGGGTGTAAGCCCTTTTACTCCTCCTAGTAACCTTGTTAAACAATGGCTTATCAACTAGAAAATAACATAAACCTTGGTGGAGGGTGTATGCCCTTATACTCCTCCAAGGGTTTAAGACAAGATTAACAATGAAACTAGAAGAAAACACCAACAAAGTGCAGAAATTTCCTTACCAATTCCAAAAAATGCAAGATCAAACCCTAGTTTACCAAGCAATATCCATCCATGAGTAAGAGAACAAGCCTCCAAGAGGTGCGCACCCAAATGCCTCAAATATTTAAATGACACTTACCACTTGTACTGCAAAACTAACCAAGGTAAGGCTAGGAGGGCGTAAGCCCTTTTACTCCTCCTAGTAACCTTGTTAAAGAATGTCTTATCAACTAGAAAATAACATACACCTTGCTGGAGGGTGTATTCCCTTATACTCCTCCAAGGGTTTAAGACAAGATTAACAATGAAACTAGAAGAAAACACCAACAAAGTGCAGGAATTTCCTTACCAATTCCAAAAAATGCAAACCCTAGTTTACCAAGCAATATCCATCCATGAGTAAGAGAACAAGCCTCCAAGAGGTGCACACTACCTTATCTCCACGAGAAAACACCATAAGGTAGTTTCAAAAGAGAGAGATGATCCAAATTTCCCAAGTAGGGCGAAATTTGCAACCAAGTAGTCTTTCTCACATGAAAGAGTTGTTAAAATGAAATGAAAATGATCTTTATTTATACACAACTCCTACAACCTGTTTGACCACATAAAGTTAGGGTAAACCACAAAGTTAGGAGGCCAACCCCATTTACTTTCCCCTTTACAAAAATTTTAAGTTTGCATATGAAGATAACCCTAAAAATGTGGCGGCAACCCCTTTTAGGGTGACATTTTGGTCACTTTGGCAAGACGTTGAGCTTGAGGATGAAATTGTTGTTACTCCAAAGGCCTTTGGGTATTCTCTCCAATGTATAAGGGATCTTCCTCATCAAAATTGCCAAGTTTCCATCAAACATCACATCACCACCAAAACACTAGCCCTAGGGTGACATCAAGCCCTCCAAGATGACGTTTTAGTCTCCAAAGGAAAATCATTGGGATTGCAAGGGCTATGTGAAGTCCTCCAAGGTCTCTTCATTTTCCTCCAAAGGCAACGTTACTCTCATGTACTTCCCCAAGGTCTGTGCCATGGAATCCAACCGGTGGGCTTCCTGCCCCAATGAAGGCCCAAGTTGGGCTTGTTCCTCCAAAATATCAACCAACAAGGACATGCAAAGACAGAAAAGTATGCCGTCCAAGGATCTCAATTCAAAGTATCATGGTAAGTGAAATCGCATTTAATATAAGAGCCACCTAAGCATGTACATCAAAAACTACTTCATCAAATTAAACAAGTGCTCAAAGACACTATGCAATTTGCCAAGTTTAGGTATTGGAAGGTTGACAAGGTGACAATCAGTCCTTAAGGCAAGGAGTGTTTCCAAGGTGGAAACCTCTCTAAGTCATGTGGAGAAGATGAAGTGGATGGGAGTAAGACTTTTTGGGCATGGGGTTGATGATATGCAAGGGTTCATATTGTCTCATTTATGGGTGCCTTTGTAGAGAGTGTATTGCACCTTCATTTTCGATGCATCCTTTTCCAAGCCCATTTATTGCCATTTATTATTTTTAGAATGTTTCCAGATTGAAGCCAAGGTGGGACTTCTACCTAAGCATGAAAAACATTGCCCACCTTGACTCTACCCTGGTCACATTATGTTTCCCCAAGTTGGTCACACTATGTTTCCCCAAGTTGAAAATAATGTGTGGGACTTCTACCGAAGCATGAAGAACATTGCCCACACACACTCTGCCTTGGTTGGAATTTTTATATTGTTATTTTTCACAGGTCCCATTAGTTTCTTATGAGAGACATTTCATTGTATTTGAGATCCTTGGACGAGCATCTAGTAGTTTTATGATTGGACTTTAACTTTTTCAGCTACAAACCTATGGGCCTTCAACCCCTTCTTCCCATGAAATGAGGTACAATACCTTCTTGGGTCAATACACTTGAAAATCCCAAAAGACAAGGAGACGAAGCAAGGGAGAAGTGTGAAAAGTGTTAAGTATGATCGAGAATGGCATGATGACTCATCAAGGAGAACTCCCAGTAGCAAACCCATCCCTAATGGTGACCACTTACTAAGGCACAATGTCAACCCCCAAGGTGAAACAGGCCAAAGAGCATAATTTCCAAGCAGACGTTCTATAATCAAAAGCATCTTTAAATGTAACATACTCAAATGCCTCAAATATTAAAATGACACTTACCACAATACCTAACTTGTACCTCATGGAGCAAGACCCATCCTGTTCCGGAAGCAAGATGATGTGGTTGATGCCATCGTCACGAATCCAAGATGTGTGGTGGCGAAGCAGGTATCTGTCTGTGCATGTGGACAATGCCAGTCATATGTCTCTTGGTACTCCATGTCTGCAACCTGAGGGTCTCGAGACATCATCTCCTTAGTTATCCCTAGAAATTAGGGATAAAAATCCTCAATGGGATTTTTAAGTGATCCTTCATCGATGTTCTCTTCACATTTTTTGTCTTCAATTAATGGCCAAGTGGAAATATCTTCACTGTGAGTTGTAGCCACAGATTCATCTTCCTCAATTAAATTCAAAAGGGCATTATTTTCTTCTATCTTCTTGTTTATTTCAACCCTCAACTTTAAGTATTCCTTTGAAACTTAAGGAATAAAGCATCAATCTTCCTTTCCCTCTCATGGAAATCCTCAATCCAATCATTGAAGCATCCCATCCTTTTTCCCTGAGTAAACAAATTTTCTTTATAGGTTTGATCTTTCATGTGTTCACAAGGGCATCATAAGAAGACTCTTCTTCTATACTTTATTCAAGTGATTGGATTTTCAAGGAATTAGGAGATGTCTCTTTAATATCATGATCCTCAATGGTTTCATCTTCATCTTTTAGGGCTTACCTACACTTTCAAAGGCTTCATAAAATAATTGCGAGGGTAGACCCCAATACTTAAAAAATGTTCTGAAAAAATCTGCACGATGGTATTGTCTTAGGAGGAATGCAATTTCTTACCCAAATATTTTTCCTCCCATCCAAAGAGACAAAAAAAGACAAAAAAAAATATGATTCAGATATCTTTATGCACTACATCAAGCCTCACAACATATTCCACAAATGACATAATGTGTTGAGCAACATGAAAGCAATCACCGTCAAAACTTGGAACATTCATCTTGCATGCTAGAGTGATTTCAATTGGATAACCCACAATTTCTCTAAAATGAAAACAATGAAAGATCTTGTGAAACTCCATTTTAACATGAGAAGACAAGAGTGGAGTCGCCAAGGTGAAATCTCAATGCCAATACAATGCTACTTGTTTCACCACACAAGCAACATGCCTTTAAAATCTCTAAAGGAATTGGGCTTCTTCCATTCAATGGAGTCGCCAGATAAGTTTTTAAAGGTTTTTCAAACTATCCAAAGCTCATCAAATCTTCATCTAAGAATTCTTAACTCAAGGAATGGACTTTGTCCCTAAAAAAAATGCCAAAATGTTACCACTCAAATTCTCACTAAAGGAAAAGTCTCAACCTTCATAGGAGAGCCTAAAAACTACTAGGAAAGCCACCCATTGTCACCTTAATTGCCTTGCCTCGCCTCTTGCTTTAAGGCTAAGAAAAATGACTTCCTAACCTAAGGGGGGTGTCCCTAGAAGGTCAAGTTAAGTTGAGTCATGTAGTGAAAAGGGGAAGCTCTTTCAACTTGGATTGACTTACGATTTTTCTAAATTAATGCTCCCTACTCTCAAGGATGCAAAACAAGTTTAAGCGTCTAATTAACCTTCATAGGAGAGACTAAAAACTACTAGGAAAGCCACCCATTGTCACCTTAATTGCCTTGCCTTGCCTCTCGCTTTAAGGATAATAAAAATGACTTCCTAACCTAAGGGGGGTGTCCCTAGAATGTCAAGTTAAATTGAGTCATGTAGTGAAAAGGGAAAGCTCTTTCAACTTGGATTGACTTGGGATTTTTCCAAATTAACGCTACCTACTCTCAAGGATGCAAAACAAGTTTAACTTTGACCAATGTGTTCATTCATATAATAGAATTATGCTTGGAAACTGAAAAGTAGATCTTGCTCAATGAACCACAACCACATAACCATATGATGCCACAAAAATGCCAAACATATAACATGGAATTATAGTAATAGAATCATTCATTCACCATAAGGGATGGAACTTTATTAACATAATCGCATTTCCTCCACAATTAAAAGATTATGAACCACTTAATATATTAGTTGTTTTCAGACCAACAAAGAGATTATATGGTTGTGATGATAAGCCAAAGAAATACCATGTACACTATTGTTATCAAGGACAACAAACTTATATCATTGAACATTGATGAGTTACTCTAGCCAATAAATAGTGATAAGATATGTTCTCAAAGTCTGAGGCTTTATTATACGAAACTTATTGATCCATCTACCAACATTGCTTTGGAAAGTGAACATTGATGAGTTACTCTAGCCAATAAATAGTGATAAGATATGTACTCAAAGTCTAAGGATATTTGTAATGATAATCCAAAGAAATACCATGTACACTATTGTTATCAAGGACAACAAACTTGTATCATTGAAAATTGATGAGTTACTCTAGCCAATAAATATTGATAAGATATGTTCTCAAAGTCTGAGGCTTTATTATATGAAACTTATTGATCCATCTATCAACATTGCTTTGGAAAGTGAACATTGATGAGTTACTCTAGCCAATACAACATTGCTTTGGAAAGTGAACAATGATGTGTTATTCTAGCCAATAAATAGTGATAAGATATGTACTCAAAGTCTGAGGCTTTATTATAAGAAACTTATTGATCCATTTACCAACATTGCTTTGGAAACATAGTAAAAATTACCAATCCTTAAAAGTACTGTACCACTATATGTTTGGAGAATATTGTAACCAAATTATAGAGACCTCGTCAGAGCATATTACGACATCTTTGTCAACATTGAAAGGTAGAAAATTTAGGATAATTCCGATAGTGATGGAACTATGTGAAATGAACAGTGCCCAATCAGATGCATATATAGTGCTCAAAAGGAAAGGAGAATAATCCATGTGTTAAAGCAATAAAAGTTCAAACACTTAAGGTTCGTTCTCCCTGTATATTTAAGATGAGATTGTAACCATACAATAGTGATACAATATAAGCATCTTTAACAGTATTTAAGACACTTTTGCCACAACTTTATTATCATGTTAAGCCAAGTTTAGAGTATCCACGGAGTGAAAGAATTATGTCATGAAAGTGCTCAATCCGTATTCAACAGTGATTACAACAAATTTGCATTAATCTTTGTTGATTAGGGAAGAATACGATCATTATAAATCAAATCAGGGGCATGACAAATGGATAATTCAAAACAACACCCAATCAATCTATCCACAATGCAAACTACTTGAATTTATATCAGCAGTGATATCATTAAAGTTTGGATATATATATCTTTGAGAATATGTGAGGAGTTCATACATCTACAGAGAAAAGTAAGCACATAGACTCTCAGAACAACCTGGAAATTTATGTGATTTTATCCTTCTGAGACAGTTCATTCTACTTAATAATGAGTCGATTTGTCATACGTTTCCAAACGATTGCATGAGATGATGTATTGAGCATAAAATTTGAACCAATATGTAGACTTATAACCCTTGTCACAAGTACTACAATGCTGAAACAAAAATACTTCTCGTACATTCAAGTGTTTGGGTGAGTAATAAAATGTTTATTGTGCCATTGAACATGCAACATTTGTCATGAATCATTCAAGATTAGGAAATGTAAATTCCAAACCCTGGACATCAAGCCTCAAGAGAAACATTTAACTTCCCAAATTGCAAGTCGTTTCTACATAATCTAGGTCATTTCACTCATTGAGTCATCCATTCACCCATATCAAACACATAAATCATAAAAGAAGCTCAACATTCACATATAGATCTTGCACGTGAGATAGTAAGAACAATACTAATCATTTATCATATGTTTCCAAGCATGGATAAACTTAAATGACACATATGAAGTCAAGAGCTTTAAAGTTTATTTGTTATTAGAATTAAATCCACAAGATAAGCAAGTTAAGCAAGATCCACCCTACCATACGCCAACTTCAAAGGATGTATAATGAGAGAGTTGGTTAGAACAAATTAGATCCAAGCTAGATATGATGTAGCAATGAAATGAACTTAAATCTAGCAACGTAGATTAATAGATTAAGCAATGAGACCCTAGGCTATAAAAGAAACAAAAAAGAAAAAGATTAAATTTTAATTTTTTTGAGAGAAAATAAAATAAAAGACTAGTTCCTAAATCTTATTGGCCTCCACACTATCCTAGTGCGGAGAGTTGGAAAGCAAATGAAGCTTGGCCAAACTCAATACAACTCAATACACTAGTCTAGATATAGACTATAAGGACAACCTTTACCTTATGAATCTCCTCCACTGTAGAACTTTGTTCCTCTTGTGGCTCCTAGCTAGATTTGTCAATCCACTAAAGACTATAAGGAAAACCTTTACCTTATGAATCTCCTCAAATCTCCTCCACTGTAGAACTTTGTTCCTCTTGTGGCTGCTAGCTAGATTTGTCAATCCGTCTTCTCCCGTTACAAGTAAAACCCTCTTGCTAGATCCCTCAAGTATTTACCCAAGAAATACTAAGCTAAAACTGATAACACAAATAGAAATGAGTAAATTGATATCCTTTTTCCTCCCAAATCTTATTGAAAATGAGGGCAAAGCCTTATTTATATAGGAGAGGCGCCCTTCTAGAACCATGTAGAAAACCATGAGTACATACAATACCATTTGAAAAAACAAGAATCACAAGAAACCATGGGTCAAAACCATGGGACAACACTCAAGCAGTTACAAAAAAATCCCAAAATGGAGGAGCGCCCTCATAAAATAGTGAGAATATGACCAAGATACCACATGTGTGGTCCAATAGAGCACATATAAAGGTTCACCCTCCTTAAAGTATGCCACCATCCCATGATTTAGTAAAATGATGGTTCAAATATGGGGCTCCCTCATAAAATTTCCATAAAGGGATGGTCCAACATGCAATAATAAAAAAAAGGAAACCAAAGTGAAGTGCTCCGTCCTAGAAGGAGAGGGAAGTGACACATGTGACCCAAAGCAAGGTACCTCATCAGTGTGCAAGGCCCTGTGAAAATTCGCAAGCCCTAGGTGACTAAATTCCCTATGATATCAATAAAAAAATAGATTGCTATATTTAAATATTGCAGTAATAAATTTTAGACCATAGCATTAATCACGCATTAATCACACATTAGATGGAAATCAAATAGAGAAAGCATAAAAATCAAATTCATGCATACGCCTGTAATTACACTCCTTCGAATCTAGCTTTTCATTCCTTGGAAAAACTTACAAGGAGACCTCCACATGCTGTCCAAAAAACACTACACGGATACCAAAAAACACCTCCTGTTGTGTGGAACAATCTGCTAGAAAAGTAGCTTTTCATTCCTTGGAAAAACTTACAAGGAGACCTCCACATGCTGTCCAAAAAACACTACACGGATACCCAAAAACACCTCCTGTTGTGTGGAACAATCTGCTAGAAAAGTACAACATGTTGTTCTTCTATATAGCCTGTAGGTACAGACGTCGATGTAGCCTATCTATATGACTGTAAGGATTGATGCACGGGACTATGTGTTGCTGGAAACTTTCTACCTGAACGTTTTCCCTCTCTATTGCTCAACCTACTCAATTGCTCTAGTGTTCTTGTGTGTCTTTAACTCTCTATCTTGACCTGTCTTTGTCTTTATAGTTTTAGCTGAGACCAAAATCCTAATCTATTTTTGAGATTGCTCCTGGTCTAATTCATGCATGCATGAAATACACTTTTTAGACAACTGTTAAAAATAAGACTCACTTTTTAACTAAAGTGAATTACAAAATAGAATTACTTTTTCAAAAATAGAATTATTTTTCAAAAATAACTTTTCCAAAAATATCTCGAACTAATTCTTGTTCAAGCTATAATTCTCAACACTCCCTTTCAGTGACGAAAAAAATTTGCACCAATCCAAGTTTGTCTCTAAATGCCACAAACTTCTGTTTTGCCAAGGGCTTGGTCAAAATATTAACTACTTGCTTATCCATGGGAATGTACTAAAGCTTCATTCCTCCCTTATGAACCATGTCTCGTATAAAATGATATCTGATATTTATGTTCTTGGACCTATCATGAAACACTAGATTCTCAAATAGTTTGATTATGATATAACTTTGATTATCACAGTGAATGTATGTGGGATCCAACTCCTGAACAAACAATTCTACAGGTAACTTGCGAAGCTAGATGGCCTCACAACTAGTCGTAGTGATTTCCATGTAATTTGCCTCTGTTGAGTTAAGTGCCATAGAAGTCTACTTCCTACTGAATGTATGTGGGATCCAAATCCTGATCAAACAATTCTACAAGTAACTTGTGAAGCTAGATGGCCTCACAACTAGTCGTAGTGGTTTCCATGTAATTTTCCTCTATTGAGTTAAGTGCCATAGAAGTCTACTTCCTGCTGAACCAGAATATCATCGTTGATCCCAAGCTAAAGCAAACACCCTAAGGTGTTATTTTTGTTTGTTGCACTACCTACCCAATTTGAGTCTGTATACCCATGCAACTTCACGTCATTATCTCCAAGATATCTCATACCATACTCCATTATGCCCCTCAAATACCTGAGCACATATTTTGTTACTACCCAATGCTCCTGCCTTGGCTCCACCATGAACTAACACAAGGTGTTCATTGCAAAACATATATATGGCCTGGTGCTGACCAAATACATCAAATAACCTATCAGTTGCATGTACAATGTGGGATCCACCAACTCTAAATCTGAAGTTTTCACCTTCTTCAGATTAGTGATCATGGGTGTGGCCATAGGTTTGCAGTCCTCCATTTGAAACCTCTTCAAGATCTGAACTGCATACTTTGCCTGCCCAAGGAAAATCTCCCCTGGTCTCTGCCAAATCCCCAATCGCAAGAAGTAATGCATCATGATGATGTCTTTCATCTCGAACTTAGCTACCGTGTCTGATTTGCACTCTACAATGAGCTTCTATGCACTAGTCAAAAACAAGTCATCTACATACAACACCAAAATTAGCATATTAGTTTGAACAAATATATAATATAAGTTAGGATCTGCTTCACTTTTGGTGAAGCCCATACACTGTAGATATCCATCGATCTGACCCTAGGTATAATATAACCCTAGCCTCTCTCTCATGCATTTCTAGCCCTTGGATATTCTTCTCAAGATCTAGATCTAAGGGTGAGGACTTAATCAAGCATTGAGATAACTTAAGTCACATCCAACGGCTGTGACTTAATATTACGTTGAGTAAAGTGATCCCCACCAATATAGTGTTGTCTAGAAATGAAGTGGGCCCCTTCCACACTACAAGACACCCCTAGTGTGGAAGTACCTGCCCAAGCAACATAATCTAACACCAAGAACACATTTCCTCCTTCATATCGTTCATATTCGCAGAACCATTCTCTATGTGGTGTCATATGATAGGATGCTACTGAATCGATCAACTAAACATCTTGATCCGACTGTGTACTGGTCGATGCCAAGTACACATCGCCTCCCATATCTGCAGTCGTCTTTCTCTCAGTTGAATTCTTCCTGTTGAATCTTGTACTGACTTCCATCGCCTTCGACTTGCAGTCCCTTTTGTAATGCCTAACTTTACCCCATTTCCATCATCTTCTTGTCAACTGAACCGGGGATTTAGATCTACGCTTCAACTTAGACTTTCTACCAGAGAATTTGCATTTATCTCTGTCAACCGATAGACCTCTCACCACTAAAGAATCTTTGGTCGATCTTTCCATGTTCTTTCTTCTCATTTCTTCCGACAGTAGAGATGCAACCACGTCTTCTAGCACTAATGTGGTTGTATCACTCCCTATAGTCACGACTAAGTTATCCTAGGAGTCTGGAAAAGAACATAATAGGCTAATACATTTCTCCTCAGTGATTTTAATATCCACATAAGATAATTGGATTATAATGGTACTAAACACATTTAAATGCTCAGTCACCAAACTGCCATCACTCATTCTCATAAGATACAATTTCTTTCTGAGAAACAACTTATTTACCAGGGATTTTGACTAGTAAAAGCTCCCCAAATTGTCCCACAGTTTCTTGGATGAATCTTCACCCGGGACATTAAACAACACTGAATCTGCAAGACAAAGTCGAATCGTACTCCTTGCTCTTCTCTCGAGTTTCTCCCATTCTTCCATCGACATACCTATCGACGTGGTACCTAGACAAACCGTTGTCCATTGTTCTCGATCTACAAGGAAATATTCAATGTTAAGCTTCCAAAGCTAAAAATTCTGGCCATTGAATTTTTCAATCTCTATTCTTGAGTTGCTCGCCATTCTTTAACACAATCTTTACCACAATCTGTAAAGATTACTAACTTACGACTCTTACTGAACCTAGAGTTAGCTAAGATCCAAGGTTGTTAAACCAAGCTCTGATACCACATGTTAAGAAGTGAGACACTTCCACGCTAAATCTAGTTGAAGAGAGGAAGAAAGATTCAATCAAAAAAGTAAATGACAATTTACAAAGCAAACACACAGTACACAGAGATTTTACCCTGGAAACCCAAACCAGGAAAACCAGGATTCCTTGAGCGTTATACTCTCTTGTTGTCTTATTCATTTAGAATAAAAGGTTACATGTTTAACCTTGGTCCACATCTAAGACACAATCAACATAATAACTTTTTGCTTACACAAGAACAATCATGCATCCAATTCGACTTACATCTACATGACGAGAAACCCCTAAATTACATACTCTTGGCGATTAGCCATTCATCATCTAAAAATTCAACATTAGCTTTTATAGCCTTACAACACACCTTCTTTATAGGATTTACAGTAGGAAAAACCCTAAAGGAATGGCAACCAAAAACGATTACAGATCCATGCAGATCATTGGCTACAAATATCGCGAATCTCGAGATTTTGTTACAGACGACTACCAAGTCGGATTACCCATCGATTACTAGTCAACCTTCATTCGATCTTCAGTCGGTTGCCATATGCCTGCTTATCGACCTCTTGTCGATTGACCTCATCAACTTGTTGTTGATGTCTTTGCCATGTCAAACCACCTCAACCTTCGACTTCGACTTTACCCGGTCGACTCACCTCGACCTTGAACTTGTTGTCGATCCACCTCGACTTCGCCTTTACCTGGTCAAACCACCTCGACTTTCACTATAAAGAATATAAAAGTCCAACATCCATATGGCTTCGCAAGTTGTTGGTTGGGATATTTGGTGAGCAATTAAGGCCCACGGTGATTTACAATGACAATCAGAGTTGCATAAAACTCTTTGAGAATCTTGTTTTTCATGAAAGGTAGACACATCGAGATTAGATATCACTTCATCCGAGACTATGTTCAGAGAGGGGCAGTTGAGCTTCAGTTCATATCCACCGATGAGCAAGTAGCATGCATCCTCACTAAGGCCTTTGGAAGAGGCAAGTTTGTACCCTTCAGAGATAAGCTAGGAGTGGTGAGAACCACTTTCCTTGGTAAGAGGGAGTGTTAAAAAGTGTACCTTGGACTAGTGTTTCTCACATAGCCTAGGCACCTAGTATGTGGTAAAGTGTCCAAAGTGGTCCCTAGTACATTAACTTTATGTGATATAAAGTTAAATGTGACTTTGAGAGTATTTCATGAAAGAGACAATTAGTCACCACCATTGATCCCGATGGCCATTGGATCAAATGACTCTTCATTGGGAATATCAAGAGTCTATCTAGGGATTGAGGCGCCCCATTGAACCCATTCTTCATGAGCATTTTGAGAGTACAAGAGAGAGAGCAGAGAAAGGAGAAAGAGGAGTCGAACTTGCTGCTAGGGAACGATTTCCAAGGAAGGAAGCTTGTATGCAAATCGAGGAGACAACTACAGCAAAAAAGGCATCCTTACAGTATGGATTCTGGACCGTACAGTTGAGAAGTGAGCAGACACAAAGGAGGTGCACAGATTTCAAGGCAGCTTGCACAGAAATCGAGGTGCATTAAATGCTGAGAATACCGTACAGAAAACCCAAAAATTATTGCACAATTTTCTAGACAGTCTATACAGCATTTTATGTTGTGACAGTTGTACAGGAGTACGGATTTCTTGCAGAGAAATTGAGGAGCTGGTGTACTGTTCAGAAGGAGTTTTGGCACAATTTCTGAGATAAGTTTGTGGTTTCAATGCTGGGTATTATAATTTTGCTGTAAAAGAAGAATTTATCTGAGCTCAAGAATAATAAAAACTACCCTCTTTCACTGGTTTTCCCCTTGCGAGTTTTTCCAAGGTTGATTTGACCAAAAATATGTGTTTAATTTTCTGTATGTGTGCATTTATTTCCAGTTCAGTTTGCTGTTAAGAGATTTATGTTTCTTGTTATAATTTTCTGTTTATGCTAATATCATTTACAGCAGAGAAATAAATGTGGGTTGGGCATTAATAATTTTCTGTTTATGCTAATATCATTTACAGCGGAGAAATAAATGTGGGTTGGGCATTAAACAGTGAAAATTGTTGAGACTTGAAACTGGGTTGGGGTCTGAGAAAAATTTACACACATCATCCTCAATTCAAACAACAAAATAACTCAAAAGTAATCTAAATATTTCAGGGAGAATTTGATATTAGTTAAACCAAAAATGTCGATGAGAATTAATACTCCTTAATGAAACTCTATCTAGAAGAGCAGACACAATAGTTTATGTAGTCAAACCAATGACTTGTCTATACAATGCAACACAGTATGAAAAATAATACAAATCAATTGTTTCATTAAATAGTTTAAAGAAGCCCCCTTCCTTGCCATTGTTCAGATATTCATCCAAGAAGTAATGTGAGGGCTGAATAAAACTGGCTTTGCTTTAAAAAGTCTAAAACTCAGGTAAAACAAAAGCAAGCAACCATTGTTGAACCCATGCTAACAACAAAAGTGGCACTTTTATCA
>ML793967.1:379045-395629 GCA_009831015.1 Picea engelmannii | reverse complement strand
TTAGGTTATTAGCCTCCAATAGAAGAATTCGACCAAAAGAAATAATATATACTGAACAGACAGATACCCAGAATGAGAAGTTGGTCAAGGCAGTTAGCCAGAATTACTATAAATACAGGAGGCCAGTCTTCATTTGGGCAAGCAATCTTAGAATTGCAGAGCAACACTTGTGCGCACTACAGTGCCCAATTTTGTGTGCAGGTTTGGAGGAGAGTTGCCATTGCAGCTACTGCAACTAGCAGATCACGTTTGGCTTGGACTATCTCTTGGTTAGGGTTTGGACTATCTGATCAGCTCTTGTTGGCGCACTATCCTTGGGGAAAGGTGCGCTACCTTTTGTTTGGATATCTAGCCTAGGGTTTTCTTCCGGAGTGATTCTCTGTCAAGGTTAAGGTGCTCGGAGGGTGGCTTTGGCCTATGGTTGGGTGACAATAGCAATATTGTCAATGGTAAAACGAGCACATCCATTATATTCTAACAGGTTATGGGCCCACACCTCCTTCATTTAGTCTAACCAATGGAAGGAAACATAACCGTAAGGATATTAAGCTCGTTGAAGAACTGTCGCTAGGGTTTCTATCAGGAGTAGTCACCATAGCACTATCGCTAGGGTTACTAGAAGGTGCAGTTGCAGAAACCCTAATCCTCTCGTTGAGCCACCTTAAGTGAAGGGATTGAACTAATTTTTGAATAGATCAGTGTGCCCTAGCCTAGTTCATCTCCTAATACTCTCAACAAGCCAAGACGTCAAGTTTGAGTTTTTGGTCAAATCTAGGGTTTGTCCAAGTCAAAGAAGCCATGACTTATTCTATGAAGTCAGAGAACAAGTTAGATGGAACCTCTAACTTCAGAGTGTGGAAGACAAGGATTGACCTCATCCTTTCCAAGAATAAAGTGTTGGATATCGTGAAATGAAAGATCGTGGAACTAGAGCTCGAAGAAGGAAAAGAGAAGAAACCGCAGAATGTTGTAGTTATGGAGAAGTTCAAAGATGGTGACATCAATGCCATGAGTATCATATTGGACTCTATAAAAGGCCACTTGATACACCACATCTCCCATCTTGACTCATCTAATAAAATGTACGATTCCCTAACAAACCTCTTCTCAGTCAGAAACATTGGACAAATAATAAGTCTGAAGAATGAGCTCCGTGACATGAAGATGAATGATGATGACAACATAACATCATACTTTGTGAGAATCTCTCAGTTAAGAGATCTACTACAAGCTATTGAAGAGATCATTTCAGAGAAGGAATTGGTAAACATAGTACTCAATGGTCTTTCCAAGACGTGGGATGCATTTTCCGCAAGCATGAACACAAAGAAGGAGTATCCTACATTTGAAGAACTTTGGACTTGTTGTGCTCAAGAAGAATACAGGATTAGTGCAAAAGAGAAACCCCAAAAGAAGTACGATGATCAAGCCTTCACAACAAGATTCAAGAATTTCATGAACAAAAGGAAGTTTGGTTCAAGGAGGAAGCCAAATCAAGAGAAAGACATTTTAGAAGTACAATGCTTCAACTATTGAAAGAATGGTCACTACAAGAATCATTGTCCCGAGCTAAAGAAAAGGAAGGAGAAACATGAAGCATCAGTTTCTGAAGAAAAGAAACCTACAAAGAAGACTAAGCAGGATGAAAGAGACTTCTTCTTCTGAAGGTAACAATACTCTTTTTATTTCTTGTACATATCTTGTTTGCATAGTCTTTGTACATATCTTGTATATCTATCTCCTAAAAGATAATATGTTCCAATAAGAACTATACTTATGGAAGAACAACAAGATAAATATTGTTATCATTATACAAGTCAGATAATACACATGAAAGGATACATCAAACAAGTCATGTGGAAGCTATTACAAGATAAGATGAAATCAAAATCAATCATGAAGAGACTTAGAATAAGCAAAGACAGAAAGAAGTCAGCAATCAAGAGAAAATTGGAGAAAGACTTATGACGTTTTGCAGAAGACAATAAGATGGAAGCATGGACTCTATTAGACGGAGGGAGCTGATTATATATTGCAGAAGACAATAAGGATGCAAACGGAAGCTTGGACTCTATTAGATGGAGGGAGTCGATTATATGCACTCATACATGAAGCAAGCATTAGGAGGGAGATAATCCTATGATCCATTGAAGATAAGGAAGTATATATCCATGGTAGCAGCCATGAAAGATAGTATGTGTTCAATTCAACCTCAGAAGAAGTCTTCTTCGAAGAGAAGCCTTAAAGTATCCTTGGTTGTCCATTCACATCCATGACTCTATAATGTAAGAAATAAGTGGAATCTTTAGGGCATGGAATCTATAAGAAACTCCATGGACCCAAGAGCTAAAGAAAAATATTAGGAAGAACATGAAGATTCCAAGAAATAAAGAGAATCCAGAACAACTAGTCATTAAGAATCATAAGATTACTAGCCTGATATGAACTCACTAAAAGCAATCAAGCAAAGGAAATGAAAGTTGTGATGAAGAATAGTGTATATATATGCAAGAATTGCAATATCTAGAACTAGAGGTTCTCCCAAATGGAGGAAGAAGACTATGATCATTACTTGTTCCAGTAAACCATACATACCTCTACATGAGTCTTTATATCATCCGCAATATCCGTGGGTTGGAGTTCTACATCTGATGAATGCAAAGAATGTTCTCCAGAGAAATTGAAGAAGTCTGAAGAGAAACCTCAAGTCTTTCAAGTATACCAGAAAGAGACCCTTGTATGTAGATGGAAGAAGACAACTTGGTGGAGAACCTCCAATGCACAATAGAAGCGTGGTGAAGATTTTCTATAACAGAGATATTGTATCAAGATGATTACTCAGAAGATCAGATCTCATGATGACAGAAGAAGTGCCACATGGATATGTTCCAATTTTCCAATAATGATATACTTTATTGATCAAAGCTACATGAAGTCTTCAAAGAAAACCAATGTTCCATACTGAAGTACATTTGAAATCAAGTATTACATTATCCGTGATGAAATCCAGAAAGGAGAAAGTGGTTCTCCAATACATATCTCCATAGATGAGCAGATAAGCAGACATTTTGGTAAAGCTTCTATCCAAGATGAAATAGTTTGCGTACTCAAGATGGAGCTCGCGCAGGAAGAGATGAATCCTAGGTTGGGAGGGAGCACTAATATGGATTGATTTATGGACAGTAATTTTTTAGTTCAAAAAATGGTCCAGGATGAGTAGTTTCCTTTCCAGTTCGGAAAGTGGATTGAGATTTCTGACGGACAGACATTTTCCAGTTTGGAAAATGGTCTAGATTGTTGATGTACCATAGACAGTGATTTCCCATTGTGGTTAACATGGGGAGTGGTCTAGGGCAGTCTCTCTTCTTGAGGGTTACTCAAGAAGACTAGCCCGCCTCGACGGACAACGATTTCTCATTATGGTTAACATGAGGAATGGTCCATTTTGGAGGTTGGTACATGACAATATTTTCCTCTTGTGGTTAATAGGGGAAATGGTCCGGACAATCATTCCTTAGGGTGGATTCATTCTCTCTAGGTTGCACCTTGTTTAGTGCCGGAGGAATGGTCCAGGCTCAACAATCAAGGATAGGCATTCCTTAGGTCAAATTCATTCTCTCCAGGTTACACTTTGTTTAGTGTCGGAGGAATGACCTAAGGTGAGGAATGGTCCAGGCTCATAAATCAGAACAATTATTCTTCCTTGCTTGAGAAGTGATGCAGGAGCATCGCAATTACCAAAGCGAGCATGGATCCAGCGCATGTGTTTTTTAACACATGACATATTGCTTTAAAAACTTCTTGGAAATGATGCGCCAAACCTTTAATGAACCATTTATGAAGGAGCGCCTTTTGTATATTGTATTGGACCTTGAGCGACACACTCTTGTCCTTAGTAGATAGGAGGCATTTAATCTAGTTAATGCAGGTAGATAGGATTTATTTCTAGATTAGACAGTTTTAGAGCGCAGGAGGGAAAATGGATATAGACACCCTCATTGTACATTGTAACATTAGCTAGGAAGCAAGAAAAGACAGTTAGAAGCATTGAGAAAGAGTAGCAGAGAACTGTAGAAGAACATCCATGTACAGATCTTGAATTAATAGAAGGGATTGATTCAGATTCATGGTTTTATGTCTCTGTGTGTGTGTTGATGATATGCTCATGAATGTTTGTTTTCCTGTTATGCATTTGCTTTGATGTGTTGTGCATATGATTTCATGGTTGAGTTGAAATCTGAAGGAAAGGAGGAATGAGTTTCAATTGTTTCTCTATCTGAGCGAAGATTCCTGCAAGGAGTGCAGTCGAAAACATCTGCAAGGAGTGCGTTGATGGAGGATCAGGTACATTAACTCTTATTCTCATTCACCCAGAAGTGAAGTGGGGTTGTTGAGCTGTACTAGAAGTGTGCAGGCAGAAGGAAGTCTCAGTTGTGAATCTGAGCAGAAGCTTTGGAGGACTGCTGTTGCAAGTGTGCGCAGAGTCAAGAGAGGCTGAACACTTGAAGTGTTTGTAGAATTGCTGCAAGGAGTGTGTGCAAAGATCCTCTTTTGAGGCTCAAATTCATGAGAAGAGCTCAAGAGGGATAAAGCCTTCAAAGTTGTTGAAGGACAGCGTAAAGAAGTTAGTGATTGGAAGCTTGTAAGAAGTGTTGTAAGTTCGCGTACAGGAGGTTTTGCAGCAAGAAATCCTCAAGGAGGAGAAGTGACGGTCAAGATATTTTGGAGGGAACTCATGAAAATCCCGTGAGCTGTCAGATCCACCAGAAGCAGCGAGGAAGTTACGGCCATATCAGGAGATTAAGCTCAGGACACCATGAGCCGTGGGATCATCATCTGGTTACCCGTCAACCGTCCGATTGAATGGAAGATGCAAAGGGTTTAAGCCCGTGTGAGACATCGGGGTTTTAGAAGTTCAGAAGATCGAGGCATTTCGAGTCTCGAAACACCGACGGAATCATAGCCGTGGAATTCAGGGTGGACACGCGTCAGAAGATCCGAGAGGAGTCGGGGTTCGGCATTTCGGGGTTCTTGAGGACATAAGAACTGTTGGATCAAGAATCGTAATATCGCGATCCGCGATATCCCGACGAGTCCTGAAACATCCATTGGTTGGGGACGCATGTCATAAGATCTAAACCAGTCGGGAGTCGGAGTATTGGGGTTTTCGAAGACAAAGAACTCTCGCATGTTGGAATCGCGATCCGCGAAATCCCGACGGGAGAATTGTGTGTGGGCCACGACAGGAGCTAGTGGAGAACAGGTGGCACGTATATCGGGTTTCGGGACTTGGAGGGTCCTGTGAACAAGTGCGCTAGAAATCGTGATACGCAATTTCCCGATCGTGACGGAAGTGTGGGCTATAGGTGATAATATAAAGGACAGGTGGCGTTGGGGATCTGTGAGTCCTGAAATTCTTGGTATTCAGATTCGTGAACTCGTGAACTCCGATACACCGAGGGAGGACAGGTGTCAAAGGGTCAAACCTCGCAGGAGTCAACGCCAAGTGGCATTAGGGATCGGAGAATCGGAGATCCTGAGAGCGTAAGTTCTACACACTCCAATCCCGCGAAGTCTGAAACTCCGATAGGGGAAAGGACCGTGGTCTCGTGGACTAGCAGGTCGCATGGGAAAGATGTTAGCCGGAGGGAGCTAAGGAGTGGAGAGAGGCGCCATCACAGATTGGGAGTCGGGGATCTGTGGGGCAAGTAAATTGCAACACCGTAGGTGCCGATTTCCCGACGGGGAAATTCCCGACAGAAGAAGGGAAGGATGGGTGAGTTTTCATTGGGATTTGGGGATTTGTGAGACCCGAATTCGTGACCACGGGATTCGCGATAACACAAAATCTGATTTCCCAATTTGAGCAGGGAGATTGTTAAGGAGAGTTCTATGGGTGTTGGAAAGTCTCGATAAGGGATTTGAAGAGATTTTTGGGTTCTTCGGGCCAAGAGAGGAGAAGGTCATGTGTGAGCAGCGTACCTGAGGGTGCGGTTGCGTCAGAGTGGTATCAGAGCTTAGAAAAGCTTCTTTGCTTTCTGTAGCAGAGAAGAAAAGAAAATTTCACCATGCCGCCGAGGAGAGAAAGACAATCACCCGATCCAGAGGATAGGGAGAACCAAAGAAGAAGAGGGAGACAAGCACAGAATCCAGAAATGGAGAGACAGATACGTGATCTCCGAGCGAGACTAGAAGATATGGAGGCAGCATAGAGACGCACAACTAGTGTTGGAGATCTGAGTGACTCCGAAGGCGAAGTTGAAGCCGAACAACAAGAAGAAGTTGCAACCGAAGATGCAACCAATGAGCGATTAATTAAGGCTATCGCCCAGATGAGTTTGAAAACAAAGATGGACATTCCAGCTTATGAAGGGAATCTGGATGCAGAAGAGATCCTAGACTGGATTAGAGCTCTTGACACCTTTTTCGATTACGAAGATATCGAAGAAGATAAGAAGGTCAGGCATGCTGTCACGAGATTAAAAGGACACGCAGCATTATGGTGGGACAAGCTTCAAGCAGAAAGATGTTGCAAAGGTAAGCAGAAAATTAAAAGCTGGGATCGAATGATTGCAAAGATGAAGGCAAAGTTCATCCCAAGGGATTATCAAATCACACTGTTCAGGAGGATGTAGAACCTGATACAGAAGCTGATGACAGTGAAGGAGTATACTGCGGAATTCTACAGACTAAATATCAGGGCAGGTCATCGGGAGAGCGATGATGAAAAAGTTGTCAGGTATATGAATGGCTTGAGATACGATATCCAGGACGAGATGAGTATGACAACCATCCGAACGGTGGAGGATGCGTATCAAATGGCTTTGAAAGATGAAGAGAAGTTGAGTCGTAAGCCAGGACAGCGAGGCCGAGGTAGGATCCAGTCCAAAGGTAAGTCAGTTGCCCAAGATAGGTTCCAGAAATCCAAGGACGACTAGAAAAATCCTCAGACAAGAACAGAAAGAGGTGGAAGTTCACAACGAGGCCAATAGGATGAACAACGAGGGAAGCATACAGAACAGGGCAGAGGATACGTTGATAATAACACATTTCCTCATACCAGAGGTAGAGGAAGAGGCAGAGGTGGAATCATTACATGCTTCACATGTGGAAAGAATGGGCACAAATCCTTTGACTATCCAAATAAGAATAAGGATGGAGGAGAAGCTCACATCGCCGAGGCACAGAGGCGAGATGCTAAAGAAGAAAACGCAAAAGATGAAAGGTCATTGATGATGCGTAAAGTTCTCTTAACACCCGAGAAGGAGGTGGAGGACACAGTTCAGAGAAACCGACATATCAGAACTGCATGCAAGACCAAAGACAGGGTGTGCAAGGTTATCGTGGACAGTGGTAGCATAGATAATCTCGTTTCAACCAAGATGGTGGAGAAACTAGAACTGGAGACGATTGATCACCCGAGTCCATACAAAGTCTCATGGCTACAGAAGGGACATCAGGTAAATGTCACTAAACAGTGCTTAGTTGACATTAAGATAGGAGGATATAATGATAGGATTTTATGTGATGTTATTCCTATGGATGTATGTCATTTATTGTTGGGCAGACCATGGCAATATGACAGGAACGTAGTTCATGATGGAAAGATGAATACGTATACTTTGGAGAAGAATGGGAAAACACATATGTTACTTCCAATTAAGGATAAAGAAGTAAAACCGGAAACGAGAAATATTGTACTTCTCATGAGTGGGAAGGAACTTATTACGGAAGTAAAGAAGAAGGAAGATCCACAATTATTTGTGGTCAGAAAACCCAAAATCGTTTTGACCAACACAAGAGTGGATGATTTGCCGGAAGAAATTCAGGAACTGCTGGAAGAGTTCGCTGACATTGTGGTAGACGAATTAACTCATTCGTTGCCACCAATGAGGAGCGTAAGTCACCATATAGACCTCGTACCAGGAGGTATTTTTCTGAATAAGGTCGCGTACAGGTTGACGCCTCAGGAGAATGAGGAGGTTAAGAAGCAGGTCCAGGAGTTGTTGGACAAGGGATTGGTCAGGGAAAGTTTGAGTCTGTGTGTCGTTCCAACAGTACTCAGTCCAAAGAAATATGGAGGCTGGAGAATGTGCACCGATTCCAGAGCCATTAACAAGATAACCATCAGGTACAGGTTTCCATTGCCACAGATGGATGACTTGATGGACTGTTTAAGTGGAGCCAAATTTTTTTCAAAGGTTGATTTGAAAATCGGATACCATCAGATTCGCATGAGGGAAGGCGATGAGTGGAAGACAGCCTTCAAAACCAACGAAGGGTTGTATGAATGGCTAGTCATGCTGTTTGGCTTGACGAATGCACAGAGTACCTTCATGAGGTTAATGAATGAAATGCTGAAGGAATTCATCGGGAAGTTTGTCATTGTGTATCTGGATGACATATTGATTTTCAGCAAAACAAAAGATGAACATCTGAAGCATTTAGCTGCAGTAATGAAGAAGCTACAACAGGAGAAGTTGTTGATCAACATGAGGAAATATTCATTTATGAAGACATAACTCATTTACTTGGGATTTGTCATATCGGTGAATGAATTAAAGATGGATTCAGGTAAGGTGGAGGTAATTGAAAATTGGCCATCACCGAGAAATGTTTTCGAGGTGAGAAGTTTTCATGGACTGACTAGTTTCTACAGGAAGTTCATCAGAAATTTCAGTGGGATTAGTGCAGCGATGATGGACACAGTCAGGAAAAGACATAAATCTTTTCATTGGACTGAAGAGGCAGAGAAGAGTTTCAATCTGTTGAAACGGAAGATCATGGAACAACCGGTTTTGGTGTTGCCAGATTTTAGGAAGATGTTCCAAGTAAAATGTGATGCGAGTGGCTTTGCCATAGGAGCGGTATTGAGTCAGGATGACAGACCGATTGCATATTTCAGCGAGAAGCTGAATGAGGCAAGCGAGAAATACTCCACATATGATAAATAATTCTATGCCATCATACAGGCATTAAAGAAATGGAGGTACTATTTGATTCCAAGGGAATTTGTTTTATATAGTGATAATCATGCATTGCAATATGTAACTCAACAGGAGAAATTGAATCAGAGGCATGTTAAGTGGGTCGAATACATGCAAAATTTTACATTTGTAATTAAGCACATTTCGGGTACTGCTAACAAAGTGGCTGATGCTTTGAGCAGGAAATGTTTGTTGTTGCAGGAATTCAAAGTCAAGACTTTAGGCTTTGATGATCTTAAGGACATGTATGCAGCTGATCAGGATTTCAGTGAAGCGTATGGAGCAGCTGAGAACCCAGTTCTCAGAGACCGAAGTTAGTGGATAGAGTATGTGATCCAGGATGGGTTGTTGTTCAAAGGAAATCAACTATGCATTCCAAATTGCTCCATGAGGGAGAATCTGTTAAAAGAAAAACACAGCGGAGGCTTGGCAGGGCATTTTGGCCACGACAAGACATTTGCAAAGCTGAGCGAAGCATACTTTTGGCCAGGGATGCGATCAGAAGTCAAGAGGTTTGTCGACAGATGTAGAATTTTCCAGCATTCAAAGGGCAGGAAGCAGAATACGGGATTCTATCAACCATTACCCATACCCGAGAGGCCATGGGATGAAACCAGCATGGATTTCGTATTGGGATTACCAAGGACGCAAAGAGGACATGATTCGATCTTTGTGGTGGTTGACAGGTTTTCCAAAATGGCACATTTTATCCCGTGTCAGAAGACCAGCGATGCGACTCATATTGCAAAACTGTTTTTCAAAGAGGTCGTTAGACTTCACGGTTTACCCAGAAGTATAGTTTCAGACAGGGACACGAAATTCATTGGACATTTTTGGAGGACACTCTGGAAGAAGATGGGGACTAACTTGATTTTTAGTTCGACCTACCATCCACAGACGGATGGGCAAACAGAGGTGGTAAATAGAAGTCTGGGAGACTTGCTAAGAAGCTTGGTGACAGAGCACCACAGCAGTTGGGACAATGTGTTGCCACAGGCAGAGTTTGCATACAATGACTCAGTGAACAGGAGCACAGGGAAAAGTCCATTTGAGATTGTATACAACAGGCAGCCAAGAGGAGTTTCGGAGCTAAGGGATTCGGAACAGATAATGACTAAGAGCACAAGCGCTGAAGAATTTGCAGAGGCGATAAAAGAACTTCATGGCCAAGTGAAGGAGCGACTGCTGAAATCAAATCAAGAATATAAGCACAGAGCCGATCAACGGAAGAGACAAATTCAGTTCGAAGTTGGTGAGTTAGTTCTGGCACATTTGAGGAAAGAAAGGTTCCCAAGGGGAACATACAATAAATTAAATATGAAGAAAATTGGGCCATGTAAAGTCCTGAGGAAATTAGGAGAAAATTCTTATGAAATTGAGTTGCCAGATGGGATCAGAATATATCCGACATTCAATGTCTCAGACTTATATCCATATAAGGCTGAGGAAGAAGGAGCTAAAAGTGATGAACAGCCAGAGGTCCAGTGGCATAAGAAGATGTCGATTGCAGAAAAGCCACAGATGGAGCGTATACTCGACAAGAAGGTGAGAAAAAAGACCAGGCGGAAGCAATACTTCGAGTATCTGGTCAAATGGAAGGGCCATCCAATTGAAGATGCCAGCTGGGAGACTGAAGCAGAGATTCAGAAGCATGGACAGACTCTGCAGGAGCTCATGGACAGGAGCCCATGAAATCTTTCAAGCAAGGGAGTATGATGCAGGAGCATCGCAATTACCAAAGCGAGCGTGGAGCCAACGCATGTGTTTTTTAACACATGACATATTGCTTTAAAAACTTCTTGGAAATGATGCGCCAAACCTTCAATGAACCATTTATGAAGGAGCACCTTTTGTATATTGTA
The DNA here is from genome assembly GCA_009831015.1 of Picea engelmannii. Lineage (NCBI taxonomy): Eukaryota > Viridiplantae > Streptophyta > Pinopsida > Pinales > Pinaceae > Picea > Picea engelmannii. The sequence goes on along the minus strand of ML793967.1, from coordinate 384,780 downwards.
TTGGACCTTGAGTGACACGCTCTTGTCCTTAGTAGATAGGAGGCATTTAATCTAGTTAATGCAGGTATATAGGATTTATTTCTAGATTAGACAGTTTTAGAGCGCAGGAGGGAAAACGGATATAGACACCCTCATTCTAAATTGTAACATTATCTAGCAAGAAAGAAAAGACAGTTAGAATCATTGAGCAAGAGTAGCAGATAACTGTAGAAGAACATCCATGTACAGATCTTGAATTAATAGAAGGGATTGATTCAGATTCATGGTTTTATGTCTGTGTGTGTGTGTGTTGATGATATGCTCATGAATGTTTTTTTTCCTATTATGCATTTGCTTTGATGTGCTGTGCATATGATTTCATGGTTGAGTTGAAATCTGAAGGAAAGGAGGAATGAGTTTCAATTGTTTCTCTATCTGAGCGAAGATTCCTGCAAGGAGTGCAGTCGAAAACATCTGCAAGGAGTGCGTTGATGGAGGCTCAGGTAGATTAACTCTTATTCTCATTCACCCATAAATGAAGTGGGGTTGTTGAGCTGTACTAGAAGTGTGCAGGAAGAAGGAAGTCTTAGTTGTGAATCTGAGCAGAAGCTTTGGAGGACTGCTGCTGCAGGTGTGCGCAGAGTCAAGAGAGGCTGAACACTTGAAGTGTTTGTAGAATTTCCACAAGGAGTGCGTGCAAAGATCCTCTTTTGAGGCTAGAAGTCGTGAGAAGAGCTCAAGAGGGATAAAGCCTTCGAAGTTGTTGAAGGACAACGTGAAGAAGTTAGTGATTGGAAGCTTGTAAGAAGTGTTGTAAATTCGCGTACAAGAGGTTTCGCAGCAAGAAATCCTCAAGGAGGAGAAGTGACAGTCAAGATCTTGTGGAGGGAACTCGTGAAAATCCCGTGAGCCATCAGATCCACCAGAAGCAACGAGGAAGTTACGGCCATATCAGGAGTTTAAGCTCAGGACACCGTGAGCCGTTGGATCATCATCTGGTTACCCGTCAACCATCCAATTGGACAGAAGCTGCAAAGGGTTTAAGCCTGTGTGAGACATCGGGGTTTCAGAAGTTTAGAAGCTCGAGGCCTTTCAAGTCTCGAAACACCGACGAAATCATAGCCATGGAATTCAGGGTGGACACACGTCAGAAGATCCGAGAGGAGTCGGGGTTCGGCATTTCGGGGTTCTTGAGGACATAAGAATTGTTGCATCAAGAATCGCGATATCGCGATCCGCGATATCCCGACGAGTCCTAAACCGTCCATTGGTTGGGGATGCATGTGAGAATATCTAAACCAGTTGGGAGTCGGAGTATCGGGGTTTTCGAAGACAGAGAACTCTCGCATGTTGGAATCGCGATCCGCGAAATCCCGATGGGAGAATTGTGTGTGGGCCACAACAGGAGCTAGTGGAGAACAGGTGGCACGTATATCGGGTTTCAGGACTTGGAGGGTCCTGTGAACAAGTGCACTAGAAATCGCGATACGCGATTTCCTGATCGTGACGGAAGTGTGGGCCATAGGTGATAATATAAAGGACAGGTGGCGTCGGGGATTTGTGAGTTCTGAAATTCTTGGTATCCAGATTCGCGAACTCGTGAACTCCGATACATCGAGGGAGGATAGGTGTCAAAGGGTCAACCCTCGCAGGAGTCAACACCAAGTGGCGTCGGGGATCGAAGAATCGGAGATCCTAAGAGCATAAGTTCTACACACTCCAATCTCGTGAAGTCTGAAACTCCGACAGGGGAAAGGACCGTGGTCTCGTGGACTAGCAGGTCGCATGGGAAAGGAGTTAGCTGGAGGGAGCTAAGGAGTGGAGAGAGGCGCCATCGCGAATCGGGATTCGGGGATCTGTGGGGCAAGTAAATTGCAACACCGTAGGTGCCGATTTCCCAACGGGGAAATTCCCGACAGAAGCAGGGAAGCATGGGTGGGTTTTCATCGGGATTCGAGGATTTGTGAGACCCGAATTCGTGACCATGGGATTCGCGATAATGCGAAATCTGATTTCCCGATTTGAGCAGGGAGATTGTTAAGGAGATTTATGTGGGTGCTGGAAAGTCCCGATAAAGGATTTGAAGAGATTTTTGGGTTCTTCGGGCCAAGAGAGGAGAAGGTCCTGTGTGAGCAGCGTACCTGAGGGTGCGGTTGCGTCAAGAAGAATAGCCCAGATAGCTCATCATTGATGTCTTACTTTTTAGGGCAGATGCTCTTCCGAGATCTCACAGATGTGAGTGGAAGAATGGCCCAGATGATTTAGTTTATATCAGAACAGTGTTTCTGTGCAAGTTGATATCAGATGATTGTTATGAATATTGTATGACAATAGATGCATACTACTGTGGTGGATGAGTTCCACTGTTTGATCAAGTACTTGTGTGTTACTTGGTGTGGTAGTGTACCACTGGATTGTAGTTATGTACTACTATGGATAGACACAGTTATGTTCTATTTTTCTCGTATTGCCTTGAAGACTATCAACAGTATTGGAAATGATTATCAGCTAGATGGATGATCAAAGGATAGAGATTTCCCAGATGAAAAATGGTTCAGAACATTTACTCTTCTAGGACATATGTCCAAATTAGAATAATGACTCTTGTATGACTCTGTGGTGTGAGTGACTTATATAGCATCATGTCTAATTACTCATATGGAGTATGGTTTCGAGAGATAATACGGCTGATGGCACTGATAGTGTTGAAGGTGCTCATGATCTATTCATGAGATAGTCTATACAACTATGTTGATACTACCGGGTGAATGGTATGTTTTTACTCAAGACCATTACCTATAATACCTCCCTATATAGGAGGGAGTGTTGATATTATGGTAGTTGTGGGAGGTATTTGCCTCCACGTGTAAACCTGACAAGAATAGAATACTCTGGAAAGAAAGAAGAAACCCTAATGAGTTGGCTAATAACCCTAGAAGACATGTTGGCTCAAGAGGATAATTTATATTAGGTTATTAGCCTCCAAGAGAAGAAGTCGGCCAGAAGAAATAATATATATTGAATAGACAGATACCCAGAATGAGAAGTCGGCCCATGCAATTAGCCAAAATTACTATAAATACAAAAGGTCGGTATTCATTCTGGCAGGCAATCTCAGAATTGCAAAGCAGCACTTGTGCACACTGGAGTGCCCAGTTTTGTGCACAGGTTTGGAGGAGAGTTGCCATTACAGCTGCTGCAGGTAGTAGATCACATTTGGCTTGGACTATCTCTTGGTTAGGGTTTGGACTATATGATCAGCTCCTTTTGGTGCGTTATCCTTGGGGCAAGGTGTGCTACCCTTTGTTTGGCTATCTAGCATAGGGTTTGCTTCTAGAGTGATTCTCTGTCAAGGTTAAGGTGCTCGGAGGGTGGCTTTGGCCTATGGTTGGGTGAAAATAGCAATATTGTCAATGGTAAAATGATCACATCCATTATATTCTAACAACACATGCGTCACAGCTCTCCACGGAATAGTCAGCGAGTTCTCAGCTATTCTGCAGCGATTTCCTGGTCACAACAGTCGAGCATTATGGTTCTACCGTTGGAAATAGAGAGGGAAGTTGAGTGAAATGTTTTCCAGGAAATCAGTCCAACAAACAACAATGGGAAAGGGGAACCAACCTCAAACTCTCCACGCACAGGTTGCCCCACGCTCTAGATGGCATGACGGATCAGGGGGTCACCCACAGGCTCAACACAATAGACAACTTGTATCATCCATCCTTGTAGTGATCGATGCTTGAATGAATACTCCTTGTTTTAGCGCTGCAAGCTTCAATAAGTCAAACACACTCCTCTACTCTCTGCATGTGCTTGGGCACTCCCATGAGGGAGTCATGCCCAGCCCTGATGCTCTGATACCATATCAAAACTTAACATAAACCCCATACACAAATGAGACGGAGCTCACACAACTTACGTAGAGATTAGATCTACCTCTCAATACATTAGGAAGCATATTAGATAAGTAAGAATTGTATATTCCAACACAATCAACCCTTGTAGATAGACATCTTGAACCTAGTCGTACAAAGAGCCTCCTGAGCTCCTCTTCCACTTGAAATACCATCATTATATCCTCATCCTATCATTTCTGGCATACTAGTGGTTCCACGTGTATCCATCCATCCTAAACCTCCAACTAATTATGGTTGGAATGATGTTTCTCATTACCCTCAACCTCATCTCACTGGTTGGCCTACCACTTCATTTCCATTACCACCACCACCTCCTCTAGTGCAACCTTATCAGCTTGTTATCTCTATGGCCTCGCATGCATTTCCAAAATATTTTAAAGCTTTAGAACCTAAAATAAGAAAAGGAATTTAACAAATTATGATGTATCCTAGTTCTGATTCATCTAAAGACTCTTCCCATTATGTCACTTCACATTCCATTACCTTGAAGTTTAAACCTAAGAATATCATTTTTGGAGAGTTGCATCTTGATACATCAATCAAAGTCAAAATGCCTATTAATGCAAATTCCAAGGTTCCCAAAGTGACAAAGTCTTGGGACAATGGACAAAGGCGAACTGCCTCACATAAAAAAATATGATTTCTAATTTTATCATGATATTTTATTTTAGTTTGACTCTTGGGATAGACTTCACTTATTTTGTTGGACAATGAATATTTTAAATAGCAAACATACTTCTTGAACCTGGCTAGACAAAGATCCTTTCGACCTCTTATTCCACCTGAAAGACCACCATTGTATCCTCATCATAGCATTTTCGACATACTAGTGGTTCAACATGTATCCATGCATCATGCATCTAGAACCTCCAACTAATGATGGTTGGAACAATGTTGCTCATGACCCTCAACCTCATCTCACTAGTTGTCCCACCACTTCATTTCCATTTCCACCACCACCTCCTCTTGTACAACCTGCTCAACTTGTTATCTCTATGGCCTTACATGCATTGCCAAAATATTTTAAAATTTTAGAATCTGATATAAGCAAAGGAAAACAAATTGTGATGTCTCCTAGATCTAATTCATCTAAAAAATCTTCCCATTCTCTCACTTTACATTCCACTCCCCTTGAAGTTTAAACCTAAGAATATCATTTTTGGAGAGATGCATCCTGAAACATTAGTCAAATACAAAATGCCTATTAAATTAGATTCAAAGGTGCCCAAAGTAACAAAGTCTCGAGACAATGGAAAGAGGCGGACTACCTCACATTAAAAATAACATAGTTACCAACTTAACGAGAACTCTACAGAGTTCTCGTTTTTGGGGGGGTCAAGTTTTTTAGCTCATTTTTAAAAATGGTGCTACCGGTAGCACCCTCCTACCTTTTTAGGTGGTTTTTTGATATTTTAAATTTTCTGATACATAAGATTTCCACTTTTTTGTTTTTAAATGATTGTTTTTTCATTTATTTTCAAATTATTCAATTTTTTTTTTCTCAATGGTGTTTTTTCATCTATTTTCAAACTTTTCTATTTTTAATTTTTTTAATTTTTATTAAGTGGTGTTTTTAATCATATTTTCATGCTAAATCCAATGTTAAAAATGTTGTACACCATTTTTTTTTAAATTAAGATTTTTCATGTAATTATGTGTCCTTAATTAAATTATAGTTCCATATTTTTTAAATATAGTGAAAAATATCATTTTTAACATATTGTTTTACCTTTACTTCAATATATAGAAAATAATTGTAGTTAAATAACACTATTATAAAATATTTACCAAAAATATATAATTCATTTTTTTTTGGATCAATTAAAAACTAAAAAA
>ML793967.1:360570-378300 GCA_009831015.1 Picea engelmannii | reverse complement strand
ATATGTTTTATATATTAAAACATATATAATATATAAAATATAAATGTTATATATAAATATGATTTTTTTAAGATATTTATGAAAATAAATTATTTTTTAAAGGTTTTGTAATTTAGTTTAGTTAAATATATTTTATTTTAGATGTTTTTTTTTTAATATTTTATAGAATTTTGGTTTTTTTTAAGTTGTGTTTCTTAATTTTTTATTTTTTTTTAAGTTTGAAAGCATTTTTTGTTTTTTTTTAATAAAAAATATTTATTTTGTTTTAAATTATTGTTTTCCGCCTAAATTTTAAATTTTTTTCATTTCTTTTTAGTTTTTCTTTTCACCATTTTGTTAAGTTTTGTTGTTTTTTTTTTAATTTGGATTTTAATTATATTTTTTTAAATTTGTTTTTGTCTTCATTAAAAAATATGTATTTGAGAAGATTTTTTCTTTTCTCTTTATTTATTTTTTAATATAAATTTAAGAAAAAAAAGTTAGTAAATAAATCTTAATTAGTTGTAATTTTAGGGTTTAGAAAAATCATTTTTCTTTAGGTAGCATCATGTGTTTATTTAGGTGTTGATTTTAAGGTTTTTCTAAGCAACTATTTTATGTTTTAAGGCCATGCTTGAAAAAAATTGTAATTTTGACCCAGTCAGAAAAATTGGTGCTATCGATAGCACCATGTTTTGATTTGGGGGTTGATTTTAGAGTTTTTTTGAGCAAGCACCACTTTTTCATTTGGGGGTTGATTTTAAAGTTTTTCTGAGAAGCCATTTGATCACTTAAGCCCATGCTTGAAAAAAATTGTAATTTTGACTTGGTTATAAAAAATGGTGCTACCGGCACCACTTTTTGATTTGGGGGTTGATTTTTGTGTTTTTTATGCAAAAATATGAATTTTAAGGGCTAGAGTTCTCGTTTTGAGGTCACAGTTCTCATTAAATTAGTAACTATGTTAAATATTATTTATGATTTTATGACGATATTTTATTTTGGTTTAACTCTTGGAACATACTTCACTTATTTTGTTGGAGAGCGGATATTTTAGATATTACACTAACTTATTTACTTTTGGTAATATATATATATATATATATATATATATATATATATATATATATATATATGTTGTTTGAATGGCATAAGATGCATGTTTAACTATGGAGGACAAGATGATGCTTTAAATTAAACAATGAGAATGCATAGGGTTCACCGTCTATTAGTTATTATTTATAAAAAAACCTTTATTATAAGTATTTATTTAAAAAAAATCCCACTTAACTAAAGTTAGTTATTTATCTAACTAAAAGTAGTTGAACTAATCAAACTACCCTTTGAGAAATAAAAGAAGGACTTGGTGGGGGGACAAAACAGGAGACAATAGAGAGGCACAAATTATGATAAGGTTTTATCTTTCTCTAAAGTGAGATTACAAATGTCAATCATTTGTTTTGATAGTGTGTTAATTCTAATTTGACTTCCAAATTAGTTTTCAATGTTAATTAGAATTGTTTTGAAGAGTCTAGAGAATGGCACATTTGTGGCTTGTTGATCCAATTTTATTAGTTTTGTTATTTACTTACAAGACACCAATAGTCTCTGTGTGATGTAGCATTCCACCTTTGACTTCTAAGTCTTACTTTGGTTCTTACTTTGGTCCTTAACCACGTAGGGGTACGAAAATAATGTTTTTTGATGTAATTCATAATTGAATTAATAAAATTCATTGTTGGTTTTGATCTCACTTTTCGACTTGATGTGTAATATTGTTTCATATTTTTCTTGATGTGTAAATTTTTGTTACAAACATTTTTTTATTGTTCTTTGATAAAACCCCAAACACATAAAACAAGATTAGGCCCAAGTACATATTGCTTTAGGACTAATTGATATTTTTGTAAAGGCTATAAACTTAGGGTAATAATCTTGCCTATCTTACCTTAGCTTAGCAAGATTTTAAAATAAAATGTTGTTATAAAGACATCCATTCTTTTTTATCAACAAACTCTAAGTACCTCTTATTTTGTTTTATTTTTCTTCTATCTCTCAACATTCTTGATCAGATTTTAGAATTCTTATGAGAGAAAGAAATATATGAGGAGTGTTCAAACTTAATTCATTGAGATAGTATATTTTAAGAGTAGGAGGGGATATTATTTATTTGAGTGAATTTGTTGTTTAATGGAGAAATTGTGGGTGTCCCTTTATAAAATAACCTCTAGATTTGGAAGCTTCCTCTTTTCTTCACCACTTTGGATGGATTGCAGGATTTTTCTTCTTTTGTAATGACCTCATGATATTCTTAATTCATACTATGGGGTTCAATATAAACCTCCTGAATTGGCTACCACTCCACCTCCTAAAATTATTTTGTTGTATTTTCTAAGTTTCATGAGACTCTCCACCTCCTAAAATTATTTTGTTGTATTTTCTAAGTTTCATGAGACTCTTGAATCTACTAATGTTTTATTTGGATAATATTTTTTGGTTTATATTTGGTTACTGTGGCATCTTAAATCTTCATTTACTTCATCTACTATGACTAGAAGTGTTTATCGATTATGTTGATTATTTATTTTTAGCAAAATGTATATACTCATGGAAAAATTTTATCTTGAAAGGAAGTTTCTCATAGTCTAATTCTTGTTGGTGGCTCCAACTAACCATATTTATTTACAATTCCTCTTAAAGGTTGACCTTCTCTAAATCCACTTCCACACATATTTTAGTACATGAACACAAATGTCCTTTTGGTTCAACCCAATCAATTAATGGACTTATTTTATCTCTAGTATATCTGAATGTACCTTCATCCAAGAATAATAATGGGAGTTGATGTAGACTTACCCATATATGGGCTATTGTGATATCCTCTTTTCAATTCAAGTCAAGGAATAAAAAATTTAAGAGCATTCCTCAAGGTCCCATGAAGTAAGGACCCAAGCGAAATATCAAACTATATTTCTCCTTAGATTGGAATAAAAATTCAAAATACTTTTGATGGACTATGCAAATAGATTTACCTAGCCTTTCATGTTAGGAAACCAATGCTCTACTATCCATGCCTCCATAGCCTTTGGGCTAAACCAAAGGCTTGGAAATTTTCCATTAAACTTTTATTGTGATAGAATGAGTGTTTTTTTTCCTTAAGAGTTTTGGATTGTGAAATGGATCCTATTGTGAGTGACATCATTGGGTAATGTTCAATGAGTTAAACAAGAGTTTGAGTTAACCAAGAGTTTGGAGGCTTGAACTTATAAGAAAGTGCTTCCTTTGGATATGTATGGTTGCATAAGGTTCCCATATTCACTCCCATGGATTGATGTAATTCAAGTATCACTACATTGCCCTAATTCTAATCATAGTAGGAGAAACAATTTGATATAAGCTTATGGAAATTAAATGAAGTAGCATCCTCCATGTACCTGTAGGATTTGACTTGTAAGACTTGTAAAGTCTAGGGAGGTATACATATCCTACCTCTTTGGATTCGAACTTATAACCTCTTAGGGGGAAACACATGTTCTTAACCATTAGACCCACTTAAGATGTATAATAATCTAATTTTAAAGTCATTACTAAGCCAAACATCAAATTGATATATAAAACCCTTGTTTATTTGTGAAACAATTCTAATATACATACACCAATTTGAAACTGTCATAATTCAAGTATTTAGACCAAGTCAGATTGGGCTTCCAGTATCATCGATATATAATATAATACATAATAGGTTTGAGCCGATCATGGTGGTAACCTAACAAACCAGTGTGCTCTCTCGAAACTACTGCCTCCGTTGAAGTGGTAAACACTTCTCTTGGCGCAATAACAATTGAACGTGACTGTGAAAGCGTATTTTAAGGGTAGAGGCTTTCATAATTTCAGACTCTCGTGATTAGTATGGGATACCATTCACGGACTCAAAACACGTGGAATCGGGTCCAACAGACGGAGTCTTTGAATTATAATTATACAGAAATATTCCTGTTCTCAAGACAATGCTCCTTTGACTCTTTGTCCACCAATACTCCATCAGGACAAATATAGTTTTGCTGTGATTGGTTTCCATGGTTATTTCGATCAAATCAATGCTATTATATACAACTTATGCTCTACTGGCTTCGAATTATGACATACAGATAAGATTACAGCCACTTCACGGATTCGTATCAGGATCCCTCTTGGATATGGACAAACAAAAACAATTTATTTGTACTGTCAGAAGTGGCAGAATCACGGGCTACAAAATGCAATTGCCAACCAGGGAGGCCCAAGGTTCATGAAAACCATTCGGCTGTATAAGCGGACTGTGCTTAAATAGAAGGACAATGCACGAGGGTAGGCCCACTTATCCTCAAGTTTAGTTTACTGGGCGCCAGCAGTATTAGAAGGATGAAGCTCATGAAGATAACTGTCATGGCAATAGCCATGCTAGCATTGCTCGCCAGCGCTTTGGTGGTTCGAGGTTCTATTCAGATATGCAATGTGAATGAGGATGACTTAATGCCATGTATGCCTGCAGTAACACGCTCTAATGTACAGCCTCCTGTACAGCCGGTTCAAGCTTGCTGCACTGTGTTAAGCACGGCAAATCTTACTTGCTTCTGTGAATTGGGGAATAAGTATCCCTCGCTTCTTCGCATGTTCCGCATCGATCCAGTTCTAGCCAGGGATTTACCCGGAGAGTGCAAGTTAAATTCTTTTCCTGGCTGTTAGGTGAAAGTTGGCTTAATGTGGTAATTTATGGTGTGACCTAGTTTTCTCTGTAATGCAGAGATAGTAGTAATTTATGGTGTGACGTAGTGCCTCTGTGCTCTGCCTACATATAAGATCAATGTAGTGCAGAGATAGTAAAACTCTCTGTGCGTTGTCTGTAATGTGGTTTTTGGTGTCATTTAGGTTTTTCTCTAATTGTAGAGCTCGCTCTGTGATCTGGAAATGACTGTGATCTCTAATGTAGTTTTTTCTCGTATACGTTCAAAAGAGAGTCATAAAAAAACATCATTCTTTTTCTGTTATGCCTTTGTGCCTGATTTTGTTGCTGCTGCTCTGAAATACACGATATCAAGGTGCCGTAGGCGGCCATATGGTAATGAACTTATGATACAGATTCTAGGGCTGGAAATGTAATACAACTTTCTGTATCAACTTAAACAAAAACATAATCCTCGTAACAAGATTTTTCTCACATTGCTCACACTGCTTTTGAGACAAATTTCATTGATTTCAAATATATAAAATGATAATAATGAGATTTCAAATATATAAAATAATAAAATGAAATGTATAATATCGGATGTAGTTTGAGTGGTTGGAAGGAATGAATGTTACTCTTCACACTAAGCTAGTGACAAGTTGTCATCAATTCTAGACATTCATCAAATGACTAGTATATAATAATAATAATGAAACTTCAAATATATAAAATGATAAAATGAAATGTATTATATTGAATGTAGTTTGGGTAGATGGAAGGAATGATTGTTACTCTCTCCACTAGACCAGTGACAAGATGTCATCAACTCTAATCATTTATCAAATGACTAGATTAGTTTCATCTGCTTTTGTTTCAAACGCATTAATCAAAGTGGCTACTAAATTAGTTTCATCTGCTTTTATTTCAAACGCATTCATCAAGGTGGCTGGGCTGGTTTCATCTGCTTTTATTTCAAATTAGAAAATTTTGGTTGGTTCACACATCTCATGACTTAAGTTTCAAAGTACAAATTTTAGTTGCTTAATGATTCTTAGTACCTCACAAAATGAGTTATTACAGTGCTCGGTCACGTTTGAACTTTTCTTTATTTTATAAAGTTTTAGATTAATATTTTTAAAATTACAACAGTATTTTATAATTCTTCTTCGAATGAAGAAATTTCGTTTTTAATTAAAAGAAAAGAATTTTTGTGTTTTATTAAAAGTAAAGAATTTTTGTTTTTTTAAACGCAATTCTTCTATGCGCATTTTTTTTTTATCTTTGTCAATTTTTTCATCATTTAAAAATAAACAATTTCAAAAATCAATGTTTAGCTCCTTAAAAAAATCTATCCTCTCACTCATTTTTAGATTTCAAAAATCCATCATTAACTCAGTCTAAAAAATCGAAAATTGATGCGTGCATTCATTATAGCTGATGCCTCGTGTTCACGAGTCACATTCTACCATGGGCGTCTCTGCCCTCCTGACACTACCCTCCACTTGCTAACAACACCAGCAAGCTAAAAGCAGGAAAGAAGCTAGCACCAAATTCTGAACCAGCACATATATCGATAATAAACTCTAATTACATTGGGAGAAATGACTCTCACCTTTCATTGAAGTTACTACGTTCTTCACTTTGTTTGGCAGCATTCATAGTCCATTCGAACTCTCAACTTCATGTTCTATTTGTGTTGAGTTGCATGCATCATTGTTAATTAATTATTTTAAGAATATAAAAAGGTTTACAACAAAACAGATCTTGTGGTAATTAACTCCTATTTGTTTTGTGTTTAGTTTAAGTTTTTATTATTAAGGAGTTTGTTAGATTTAGATTCTATTTATGTGTCTTTGAAATATTATGTCAATAAATGAATTGTATAATTAAGATAGTCTATCTATATCAAGCATAAACTTTGTGTATAAATATGTACTTGATTGAATAATAAATAAGTAGAATAGATTTTTGTATGTGTAATGATTTCTTAAGTATAGGAATCACCTCAAATTGTACAATTTTCATGTGCCTAGAGTGGTGGCAACATCAAGTTAGGGAGAATGCACAAATTTTCACTAGCTGGAAACATAAATTCAAACGCCTATTAAAATAGGCACAAGCGAAATCCTCATGAAGCTCTCATTGATATGCTGATTTTATTTTATACTTTGATTATTGACATATCAGTAGTTTCCATTGTTGATTGTTTTACTCCATTGCAGCGAAATGATAGGGTTAACTTATGTATCATCATGTTGGTTTTAGTTTTCAATGACTATTAACTCTTGGAGCTTCAAAGATGCTAGGTAATCCTAGTAAGGTGTCCCTTCATATAGTTGAAGATGAAGACACTTTTTTCATACTTTCCTAATTGTATCATTTTTGTTTTGAAAAATTATGGAAGAGACCTTATTATCTCGTTTTCACATCCTCATAGTTCGCCTAGCCGAATCTTGTGAACATGCACCTCTTGAGGGCATGTGACGCCATGAAATTTCTCACTTGCCAGCCTGGAAACACCAAGGATACTTCTTCTACACTACGCCTCTTCACCTAGAGCGTACCCATACTTCGTTCTAGGCTATGAGCTAGTCACACTCCTACTCTAATGCAAATCTTGTGTACTTAGACAATTTTTAACAGCTTAACGCTTAGTCATATATAAGCATACATCCATGAAATGAAGAGAACACTTGTGAAACAAACAAGAGAAACACAAATATAGTGCAGACAGTAGAAAACATGCCTAACACTAGGCTAGGTCTTATTATTGTAAAACTATTACAATATGAGAACTACCTGCTCAGTTTACAACTTGGGCAGAGTCACAACTCACCTCACCTCACCAAGACCCTCATACACATATTTGTCACACCAAGATTTTTCCGTTGTAACATCTTTTGCAACTTCTGCGGAGCACCCAAACGTACATCCACCAAACACTCGCCATCTATTCTCTTTTGCAAGACTTCACAAAGACCTACGGTTCTATCTCCCACCATTCCTTATACAGACCTGAGACAAGACTTCCCCTAAACTCAGCCCAAAAGAAGGTCGTTCCAACTCTGTCCACATAATCACCTCAAGGCAGCACAAGTCCTCCCATGTGGAGCAACTTGGCTCCTTGAGGGAGCTCTCTCCTCTTCGTCTAAGTCTGCCTCAGAATCGCAGAATTGATCTTGCTCTCTTTGTTCTTCAAATCTGCCTCCCTTGGTTGTGCACCATTTTTCTATTATAGGGACTCCAAAGGTCACCATTGCAAATCGTCGCGTCATTTGGGTGTGTTGTGCCCCTTCATGAACCATCATGCTCAAACGCAATGTTGCGCCTCTTCGCAGACCTAGTTGTCCAAATGAATCATCGCGTCCCTTCACATAGTCGGTCACCCAAATGAACCCATGTGTTCATCCAAATGAACCCATGCGTTCATCAACCATCGCGTCCCTTGGTGTGTTCCTAATGTCAATGTTCCCCAATCTCTTGGCCACTTCATACTTAGACAAGCCCCTTGGCAGGTTCACATGCCCAAAACGCCCATTTTCCCAACTAGCGCAACACTTGAGTGACAAAGCAACCCCAAGTTCTACTTCCTTGAAGACTTGGACGAGGTTATCCGTTATAGGGAAAGACCTTACACTCATTAAGTTACTTAATGCAAAAGAAATAACAACTACTTCAAACCTTTCTAAAAGGTTTCCAAATAAAGCTTGTAGCAAAAAACAAATGTTTATCACTTGTATAATGAGTAAGTTGTTAATGCAAAGGAGACGCTCCTGTAAAAACGCTTTACCAGCTTGTTTTGTTTGGCCCATGAAAATGGAAATAAAGTTGTATAGTTCTCCCATGAAAATAAAGTTGTATAGGGGCGAATTTAAATGCTAATTTCAAACCCTATAAATTATGAGAAAGATCTGATATCAAACGGCAAATTCAATTGTAAAATAGTGCAAAATAACAAATTTAAGTGGAAAAATATCGTTGTAAGTGACCATCCTTAACCTAAATGTAGATTCGGTTATGGAGGCCCAGAGACAAAGTCAATGGTTCTTTTCGGCTTGGCCTCCAATAATCCGAATCTACAATTTATTTACGATCAGGGGTGGTAAGTATTGAATCTCCAACGGTCCAGCATTTTGTTCTACATTGCTTCTGAAACATGTTTCTTCCCGTACTCGATCCAGGGTTGTAAGCAATGAATCTCCAACGGCCGAACATTTTGTAATACTTTGCTTCTGAAACATGTTTCTTCCGTATTTTATCATTACGCTTTTGTTCTACATTCTTTGACACATGTTTCTTCCCCTACTTTATCATTCTACAATAATGTTCAACGCGTTTCTTACAGAAGATGCTTAATATAAGGCTTGCGGCGCAACCATATTTCTTATGCGTTAACATAATTTTTTTCAGGTAGTTTCATTAAACCTTCGGAAAGGTACAAATATTTGAGTAATCCCTCGAATTTGATTTACCATCGTTCAAACATCTGGTCTGTAAAGGTGCAATATCTCAGCAATTCTTCGAATTTGATTTACCATCATTCAGAAATCTGGTTTGGAAAGGTGCAAATGAATTTGATTTACCATCATTCAGAAATCTGGTTTGGAAAGGTGCAAATATTTGAGTAATTCTCCGAATTTGATTTGCCATCGTTCAGAAATCTGGTGTGGGCACTCCCTATCATGCGAATAAAGCGATATTATTTATGCGAGTCCACATAGTATCTCTGCTAATGGTCAGGAATGCCTCTTCATGCAAGCCAGTATTTGGGGAGTTTGCACTTTACATTATCGAATATGGATCTCAGCAGTAGCTTATAAAGCGTTGAATGGTTTAATGGTTAAAAACATCTCTTTTTTCTTAATAGGTTATAAGTTCAAATCTTAATAGGAAAGATTCAAGTTATTTAACCATTATTGCATCAGCCTTGTAAAACTTGACATGGAATGAAATAATAAATAAAAATACACCTTAATAAATTGGATCCATCTAAGTACTTGATAAATCCAAATTTAAAATGAATTAAAGATAGTATTTAAAAAAAAATCCATTTCACAATTTTGAAATGTGCTCAAAATAAAATAATGAAGTAAAAAAAATAATATTTCTATTCCATCATTTATTGCATGCTTTTTACTAATAAATTTAATTTTTACTACTACATAGTTTTATCATTATTAAACTATTATTATTATTATCATTGTAAAAGATTAATTTATCAATTTTTTTTTTTATATAAAATTAAGACTGAAAAATAAACATACATAATGCATAAAACTTATCTTAAAAATTAACTCTACTTATTATTAGATCTTTTAAAAATACATTTATATTAATTGAGTAATTGTAATAACATGTAATTTTGTTATTTCTTAATATTTAAACCTTTAAAATTAGAAAGTATAAATTAGTTGACTATCTTAATCTTTGTTAAAATTTATATGTTAATTAAGAAGTATAAATTAGTCAACTATTTTAACCTTTCATAATTTTTGTTAGAATTTAATTGTTATATAGAAAATATAAATTAGTTAACTATTTTAACCTTTCTTAAAATTTAATTGTTAAATTTAAATAGAAATGCATTTTAATCATAAATAAATTTATGGAGTGTTATTTTGTATTTTATGTATTTTATTCAATACATTCAAATTTATAGAAAATATTATATAAAAATAATTTATAGAAAGTAAAACATTTAGAACTCTTTTAACATTTTTATAATTAAATAAAAATATATTTTAATTAGAACTCTATTAAATTATTAAAATTAAATTACTAAATTATTAAAATTAAATAACCATGTGTTTTTATTATAAATTTATCTATAAGTTGTTATTTTGTGTTTCCTTACTTTATTCAATACATTAAATATTTATATAAAATAAGTATATTAAAAAATATTTATTTAAAAAAAAATAATAATAATAAAAACATGTACAAGTTTATCTATAAATTGTTATTTTGTGTTTCCTTACTCTACTCAATACATTAAATATTTATATAAAATAACTATATTAAAAAATATTTATTTAAAAAAAAAAATTTAAATAATAAAAACATGTACAAGTTTTTGAAGGGGAAACGTTTGAAAAAGTGGCCCCTTCCAAATAGTTGGTATGTATGAGAAATGCATTATATAAAAAAAATACAAAATATATAGATTTATAAGGAAAATGTTATATTTTTTTTAGACTTGAAGAGAAATGTAATATAAAAAATTCAAAATATATATATGGATATATAAAAAAATTTAAGAACGCATTATTTTGTAAGAAAATAAGAATAATATATATAATTACATTTTAAATGGAAATTCATGTCTGTATTAATTTTCATAAATTATTACATGTTTCAAAGTTTTATGGTTTGGTGGTTTTGACTAATGCAAATTCCATATTTTATGCATGATATAATCTATGAAAATACTATAATCATGTTAATCTTGAAATGCTAGGAACTTTTAAGTCTGTTGAATTCTAAATAGAATATGAAATTTAATTTTCTCATATGAAGTGTGATGAGGTCATGATTGTTCTCAAATATTGTCAAACAATTAATGGTAATGTTAACAAATTTAAGTAAAATTATGGAAAAGGTAAGATAAAATGGAATGTTAACTTTTGCTTTAAGAATTTAATATTACCATTAATTATCAAAATGTCAAACTACTCACAAATCAATCTCCTATCTCTATTTATTTTTAAAAGATAATTAACATAGATAAAAAGATATTTTCTTATAAATCCAATACCCTTTACACCCCTTATAAACATTTAAATAGACTTAGAAACATAAAAAAAAAAACACCTAAACCAATAATGAAAAATGCCTTATAAATATCATCACCCATACCATACAATGAAATAAAAACATTGTATAATATAATCAATAACATTTCCAAAACGTTTTGTACATGTTTTGGATCATACCATACAATTTCCAAATATAGAAACATTGTATAATACAGTCAGTAACATTTCCAATTTCCAAAGCTTTTTTACATGTTTTGGATTATTGAAACATTTTGGATACTAAGACAGTGTCAAAGTAGATATTTCTTGCAACTTAAAGATAACCCTAACATCCTTTAAAATTCAAAAAAAAATTAGGAAAAAATGTATTCTCATTTTGGCAACGGCTAAGGGCCCATAGCCTTCTAATAATATCTGCAAAAGTTTCTTCGGACGATGATCGTCTCTAAAATTCTAATGTGATGTGTTTTTAAAATATTAGGAAAGTTTAGTAACTACGTTGTTATAGTTTAAATTTGAAATTTTAATAATCAAAATTTCATAATTTTTCCATATTAAATTAAATTTATTTATTGTAATAATTTTCATTGAAAAATTGAAATTCATTTTACAATTAATATAAGGGAGGGAGATGAGTATGTATCTATGAAATGACATATAATATAAGATTAATCTATATAATATTTAAAAGTAAATAAAACAAATAATATGTTCATTTAAGTTATTATAGATTAGATGACATTCTTTTGGGGAAAGTTCAATTAGAAAAGTGTTATGATATGAAATATTCTCCATATTTATGGAACCTAGAGTTTATAGTGGTAGTTGTATAAAAAAATTATATAGATTAGATGACTAACATTATTATAAATCAAAATATAATATTTTTAAATCCAAATATAAAAAAATATATGAAATATTTGTGTGTATATATACACTCACATTATTTTATATTCATTTTATTTTTTAATATATCCAAAGATAAGATGGATCTATGTTGATTCAATCCTCAATCCATGACATATGAAATATTTTTTATATCATTGAACTATGTTGGTATTTAGTTATATTGTTTTTACAATAAGGATTGTTTTAGTATTAGAAAAAATTTCACAACTATACTTGGACAACATTCATAAAAAAAAACAGTAGAGTTGGATTAGTAACTAGATACAAGAGAAAAACATCCTATATACTATTATGTTTGATAGTCCACACAAACTTTATAGATATAGCTTAAAATAGATAATAAAAAAATTAAAAATGTATTCCTATAACACACAAATTAAGGCCAATTTAGGGATTTTGTAGTTGATTCCACCCAGGTTCCTAGGCCACTAACATCACCTTGTAAGTTCCAATAAAGTATTAATTTCTAGAAAGTACTATAGAGTCTTTGTTCGCCACGGAGGGAACAAATTCCTCATAGACAACAAATAGTTTGTGTGCATGTGGAAGGGTTAATGAAGGCTAAGATGTGCCCCACTACATTTGTGAGGGCTTCTAGAGAAACCTTCAATTCCAACATTTTCACATTGATGATAACTAAGGTTATTGTAGATTCCTTCTCCTAATCCCAGAGGCCCAAGATATGTCTACGCACCTCTAGGGAATTATTGTCCCTGACTACATATACTTCCTTCTTCTAATGTATAATGGTATTCTTCTATTTTTCCAATTCTAAGGCTCAATTGTTGGCCATGCCCATAATTGATGGAGTTTTATTTTCACATTGGTGGAGGCCCTTCAATATAATTTATATTTAACCTAGAAAGGAACAACAATAAAAACATTGAGCTATTGCTTTCTTGCTGATCCAGGTGGATATTGGTGGCCACCCACCTATTCCACTTGGACCCCACCATTACTTCTTTAAGTTTTTCATTTCCGCACAGTTTACTATTTTTAGCAGTTTTTCGCGTCCTGAACTTCCGGAGTTGTTTTGAGGCCTTAAACGACGTTTTTTTGGGAAAACATGGAGTAACGTGGAACATAGACCA
Source organism: Picea engelmannii (assembly GCA_009831015.1). Classification (NCBI taxonomy): domain Eukaryota; kingdom Viridiplantae; phylum Streptophyta; class Pinopsida; order Pinales; family Pinaceae; genus Picea; species Picea engelmannii. The sequence goes on along the minus strand of ML793967.1, from coordinate 364,861 downwards.
ATGTTGCTCACCCAAAATTTGTATTCCTCTAATATATCTTTCTAACGAGGTATGGAATGCGTCAAACGGAGATCGTATGCCAAAGTTACGTCCCCGGGAAGTTGATGTACCAACTTACCCAAACGGGGCCCATAGTCTTGGCGTTTCATCTCCTAGGGTTAGGTCTTTGGATTTTTAGGGTTTTCCATTGTTTCTCAATAATAATAGGCCTTCGATCCTCATTGTAACATAGTTCAGAGGCCAGTAGCCGCCACATCTCTTCTCAGAGATAAGCTACCAGTGCCCTAGCTAGTTTATTTCCATTTTGTCTGTAAGCATATTTCAGTCATTTTGTTATTAATGAAATGAAGTCTTATTTCTGTTGCATCTCTGTGTTTATGTGTATTTCCGTATTTCATTGCGTTCCTACATAAATATGGATCAATGGTATCAGAGTAGTTTGCTCATTCTCAACCCTTCTTTTCATGTCCCCAACGAGGTCGAGGTATAAGGAGTTGGGGCTCGATCTGGTTGAACCTTTGCAAGATAAACCTCACAAACCCTGACGACCACCCATGGGGGAAGAAAAGAAAGAGGAGGGAGCAGGAGATCCTATCAAAATGTTGCTCAAGTAGGCCCTCAAGAAACAAAGGAATGCGAAGATGGACAACTTTTCCTAGATTCTTCAACAGATTCCCACTAGCGGCGCATCAACATCCAACAACCACTCTGGAGGCGCCACTCCCTTTAAGGTACAAGTAAACTTTGACATTCCCATATTTGAGGGCAAAATAGTGCAGATGTCATAGATAGATGGTTGAATCTGTTAGAAGGATATTTCTTAGTTCATGACTTTTCCGACCGAGAAAGAATTATTTTCGCACTCCTCAAATATGCCCCCCATGTCAAGGACTGGTGGGAAACCTACTCGAAGCAATAGGGCGAGGGGGGACCCTCTCTGTTCTCGGCCACACCCACTTGGAATACTTTCTGAGATGCCATCAAGGAGCAATATTATCCCGTGGGGAGCTATGAGGACAAATACATACAATGGACTACGCTACGGCAGCAAAGGGACCAAGATGTACATGAGATCATGAATCTGTTTCATACCCTACGCACAAAGTTGGGTATCAAAGATTCAGAGAAACATTTGGTGTTAAAGTACCATACTTTTTTGCACAGATACATTCAGGAGGAAATGGAGTTCCTTGACATCTCCTCACTTGGTGTGGCGTACCGATATGCTGCCAAGATTGAGCAGAAGTTCAAACAGAAGAAGAAAGACTTTGGGTCTGTGAATCAAAAGCAAGGGAAAGGTACCCCCACACCGCAGAACAAAGGACCAAGCCAAGGCAGGGTGGCCCAAGATAACCTTCCAAATCCACAAGAAAATAACAACACCATGAAGCCAAAAAAGGACACGGGGAAGTGGTGTGAGTTCCATAAGATCTCCACTCACAACACAAGTGAGTGTCAGGCCAAGCAGTCACTGGTAGCCGAATTGAAGGCTTCTGAATCAAATGCATGCTCCGACTATGAATCAGAACCCGATAAGGGGAATGACAGGGGGAAGAAGATTATCGATGTGGAGCCCAATGCCATCATTTCCACCACAAAGATCCAGAAGGAGGAACCAGAAGATCCAGAGGAGGCGGAGCATCTCTTCCATTCCAAGATGTGGGTAAAGGGTTCCTCGTTGCAGTTCATTGTCGAAAATGGGAGCCAGAAGAACCTCATCTCGGTAGAGGTCATGAAGCGGCTAGGCTTACCAACCACATCACACCCAAAAACATACACCATCGGGTGGTTGCACCAAGGACATGACCTCCACGTCAGCCCACAATGTCGCCTTCCCTACAGCATCAAGCCCTTCACGGATGAGGTATTATGTGACATTGCTCCTCTTGATGTTTTTGATGTATTATTAGGCCAAACGTACTTGTGGAAGCGAAATGTTGTGTATGAGTCATGGTCTTGTGTTGTTATTATCACTTTGGGAAATAAGTTGTACAGGATACCGGAGATAGCACCGCCTACCACCATCTCTTTGGTTACTGCAAAACAATGCAATAAGCTCATTTCCAAAACCAGGAAATTTGTTTTCCTGATGATTCGCCCTCAGGGAAAGATGAAGATTGTGGCCATGACCTCTAGACAGGGCCCCATTGCATGAAAACAACAGATGGATAAGGTCATGGAGGAGTACGCGGACATCTTCACCTCCCCCACAGGGGTGCCTCTACACTGCCAGGTCAAGCACCCCATTGATCTGACCCCGGGCGCACCGCTGCCCAATGGACCCATCTATCGGTGCTCTATTATGGAGAATGACGAAATCAAGAGGCAGATTCAGGAGTTGTTGCATAAAGGTCACATCCGGTCGAGTTCATCACCCTGTGGGAGCCCGATCGTGTTGGTGCAGAAGAAGGATGGGACTTGGAGACTCTGCATTGACTATCGGGCATTGAACAAGATCACTGTCCGGAATAGGTACCCAATCCCACAGATTGATGACCTTTTGGACCACTCAAGGGGGAGAAATATTTCAGCAAGATCAACTTGAAGTCTAGGTATCACCAGGTACCAATCCAACCCTCTGATGTGTGGAAGATTGCCTTCAAATCCAAGGAGGGATTTTTCGAATGGTTGGTCATGCCATTCGGGTTTACGAATGCCCCTACAACCTTCATGAGGCTAATGGAAAACATCCTGCAGCCATTCACCAACCCATTTGTAGTGGTGTACTTGGATGACATTATGATCTTCAGCCAGACTTGGGAAGAGCACCTCCACCACATCCGATAGGTCCTCCAAACACTGCGGCAACACAAGTTGTGTGCCAATTTGGAGGAATGCACTTTTTCCATGACCCAGGTTCAATATCTAGGATACATTATTGATGAGTTGGGGGTGCATGTGGATCCAGAAAAGATCCAAGTAATTCGGGATTGGTCAGCCCCAACCACCCTAACAGAGCTCCGCAGCTTTCTAGGTCTTGCCAATTTCTACCGCAGGTTTGTGTTGGGATTCTCTCATATCACTTGGCCCTTGAATCAAGTCACCAAGGGAGGAGCTAAAGAAAAATTATTTTGGTATGAATCTCAACAAAAGGCATTCGGGGAGTTAAAGCATCGCATCTGCTTTGCACCAGTGATCACATTACCAGACTTGCAACAACCATTTGAGATCGAGACAAATGCCTCTGACTATGCTATTGGGGAAACCCTTACTCAACACAGCCATCCAGTGGCATATCACAGTGAGACACTTTCTGACACAGTCCATAAGTATCCCACTTATGAAAAAGAAATGTATTCCATTGTGCAGGCTTGTCGGCAATGGAAGAATTACATTTTGGGAAAGGAAACGGTCATCCACACAGACCACCGACCCCTGTAGTTCATACAGACATAAGGGAAGTTGCAGAACGATCGCCATCAAAAGTGGTCCACATACCTGCAACAGTTTAATTTGAACATTAAGTACAAGAAAGGCAAGACCAATAATGTTGCAGACTGCCTCAGTCGACCACCCATCGTGGCGCTAAGCACTGTGCTCAATTCTTGTGGGCACAAGACTTCCAATTGGACGCTTCTCTACACAAGTGATCCAGAATTTGGCCACACATACAATACACTCTTGGAAGGTAAGCAAGTTCCCAATTTTCACCTCTAGGATGCCTTGCTTTGTCACCTAGGACACCTTTGTTTTCCTTCAAGTGAGTGTGCCAAGATGATTTAGGAGGTGCACTACAGTCAGGTTGCTGGGCATTTCAGGGTCGAGAAAACTGTGGCAGTACTGCAAAAGTATTTCTATTGGCCGAACCTTCGACAAGATGTAGAGAAGTACATCAATTCCTTCACTGCTTGCGCCATTGCCAAATCAATCATCAAGAAGCAAGGCCTCTATACTTCACTTCCTACCCCCAGTCGACCTTGGGAATCCATCTCTATGGATTACATGTCGAGCCTTCCTTATACTAAGCATGGCAATGACTATGTTTTTTGGGTCATCGACCAATTCTCGAAGATGTCCATTATGATGGCCTGCAAGAAGAATATCACAGCAAAAGCCACTGCTAAACTCTTCTTTGAATGAGTGTGAGTACACTTTGGGATCCCATAGTCTATCATCTCAGATCAAGACAGCAGGTTCTGCAAGATACCAGATATATAAAATATGCAGAACAGAAATGAAATGCTAGAAATAACAGAATAACAGTGAAATATCCAGCATAATCTTCACAATACACAAAAATGATATACGAAATAGCAACAGAAATAGCACTTGAACAGAAATAGCACTTGAT
>ML793967.1:337075-354369 GCA_009831015.1 Picea engelmannii | reverse complement strand
ATCCTTCTAGAAGCGGAAGCTTCTATTAGGTCTTCTTACATCCGCCTTATTCTATTTTATTGAAAGGTCTTATTAATATTGACCTTTATTACATCCGAATACATTAATCTACCTATGTGCGGGTTAGGACCTTAACAGGTTCCTTAGTACATTTTGGTCCAGCCTCTAGTCGATGTTGGACACCAAGCTCACCAAGTCCACAGCTTTCCATCCGCAAACTGATGGCCAGATAGAGATCGTCAACTAGATGATCGTACACATTATGCGCATGTACAATTCAAAGCATCCACACACATGGGATGAGAGCCTCCCCTATGTACAACACAACTACAACCAGGCTCTCCATAGCTCAACCAGCCACAACCCCTTTCAAGTGGGCTTGGGATTCCAGCCACTAGGTCCCATTGACATAGCCATGCCATTTGTGGCTACTCAGGAAGATTCATCTCATGTCCAATCTGAGGCTGACAAGGAAAACAACTTCATTGAGTGCATTCAACACATCCGCCAACAAGTTCATGACATCTTGGACAGAGCCAATGCTAAGTACAAGCAATGACATGATCAACATCAGGTGCCACACAACTTCGAGGTGGGAGACAAAGTGTGGCTGCATTTGCAAAAGGAGTGCCTCGCTGGACCCCACCGCAAGTTCCGTCCACTCCGATATGGGTCATACACCCTCACCAAGGTTGTAGGGGACAATGCCTTTGAGCTCACAATTCCACCATTCCTTGGTCTGCACCCAGTGTTTAATGTGGATCGCCTTCAACCCTACTTTCCACCTCTACTAGACACATCCGACATGGCAGAACAAATCACACCAATAGAGTTAAATCCAGACTGCATGGAACAAGCCAAAACTGATCAGATCATGGATACACAAGTCAAGCACACCCTACAACAAAGAATACCTCTATATCGATTTGTCAAAGCAGGCCAACTCCTTCACCAAGGCAAGTGGCTCACCAGGGACCAAGTTTAGCAGAAGTTCCCTCATCTCATGGAGGAACTCAACGTAATGGGGACCATTGCTTCCTAAGGGGGGAGGAATGATCCAGGTGGATATTGGTGGCCACCCACCTATTCCACTTGGAACCCCACCATTGCTTCTTTTAGTTTTTCAGTTTCCACACAATTTACTATTTTTAGTAGTTTTTTGGGTCTTGAACTTCCAGAGTCGTTTTGAGGCCTTAAATGACGTTTTTTGGGAAAACAGGGAGCAACATGGATATTAGATTGATGTTTATCACCCAAAATTTGTAGTCCTCGGACAGATATTTCTAACGAGGTATGGAATGCATCAAACAGAGATCGTATGCCAAAGTTACGTCCTCGGGAAGTTGATGTACCAACTTCCCCAAACGGGGCCCATAGTCTTGGCGTTTCATCTCCTAGGGTTAGGCCTTTGGATGTTTAGGGTTTTCCATTGTTTCTCAATAATAATAGCCCTTCGAGCCTCATTGTAACACAGTTCAAAGGCTAGTAGCCACCACATCTCTTCTCAGAGATAAGCTACCAGTGCCCTAGCTAGTTTATTTCCGTTCTGTCTGTAAGCATATTTCGGTCATTTTGTTATTAATGAAATGAAGTCTTATTTTTGCTACATCTCTACGTTTATGTGTATTTTTGTATTTCATTGTGTTCCTACATAAATCTGGATCACTTGCTCTCATTGTTGAACACCTGGTTTGTACTCCATATTAAGAATGACTAATTACGAATGAATGAGACTACTCCCTTGGACACTGCAACCACTCAAATTTAATCTAGAGGTCTAACCAAATTATAAACCAATTCATGAGAAAAATATCCCACGTTCCTCATATATTTCATATTAACTACCAAGCCCACAAAATTTCTATGGTAGACTTGAAAAACAATAAAATACAAATAACTTATCGGAGCTCTCATGTGATGCAGGAGTATTTCACCTTCAAAATCAATCTTGTTGATTTAACCTAGGGATCTTTACATTTACTAAGGGAGCGGGTTCCCTAAACTTCAAATTAATGTAAATTCTCATGTTTTAGTGGGATTCTAGAAGGATATGATTTATTTTTCCCTATTTAAAGCATAAGAGCTTAATTGAGCAATTAGCTGAGTTTAGGTAGATTATCCTAAGTATGGAGGATCTGATTCCATTTGATCCTTATCAATTGTAAAGTACGAGAGTGCTATTATGGTTGTTAGTTGCACAATCTTAGGGACTTGTTGATGGGATAGAAGTTAACCTTCCATGCTTAAAATTGTAATCCTACGGGAAATAAAGCATGTGTGTAGACACAGAGTGAGGAAGAGGTAGAGAGGAGTGTGTAAGAGGCCGAGTATGGCCAAAAGGCCAAACAGAGGCCAATTAAATGTAAATCAGGATAGGAAGATGAGAAGTCCTTATGTAAATTGTGTACAAATTCACCAACAGAATCTTTGTGTGTTTATTTTATGTCTCGTTGTATCACTAAATGATCTCTTGAGTTAGCAGTTGTATGGGTTTCAAGATTTATTGTTTGCAGGCAAGTTGAGTGTTACAGGTTTGGGTGCATAGAAGAAGATATAGTAGTCATTGATCGTTGATCATTGGAAGGATCAACGATCCAAATCACATCTAATTATACCATGAAGGAGAGACCACATGTAACCATATGATCACCCCACAATTAAGTCATGACCATTGGATCGGAGTTAGAAGGACTCCGTAGAAGTCTCGACAGTCCAGTGGTGAGAATAATATATGGCCATCCATTGCTGAACCAGATTGACGGACGACAGCATATCGAGAGTTGAAAGACACAAGGAAGTTAAGGTAGAATCATGATTGTTTGATCTAGATCTAGGTCGATGGTTCTTGTTATAGAATACTGCAAGCAACAAAGGTTTTAAGGTATTGGAGAGCCTAAAATTATCGAGGTCCCGATAACAACAAACATTACGATGATGTATGCAGCCACTCAGAGAATGACATGTGACCAATTTAGGAAGTGACACATGTCAATGTCCAATTAGAATCTTCCATGAACGAAACTCACTAATTTAGGTGACACATGGCAAGTCCACGTAGGCAACTCTAGGTGAACCCTAGTAGTTGTTTAGTGGAGATCGATGATGGAGGTTCAACTGGATAAATCTTGATCAACAGTTCTCCTTATGGTGGATCGCGACCATCGAGATTTTCTGGTTGATAATAAGTGTTGTAAGTCCTGATATCCCGATGAAAAGATACTTCATGCTGAAATAAAGGCGCCCACTAAGGGGGTGACACGTGGAAGAAAGGTTTCAAAGTTCTCAGGGTTCCGTGTTGACCCACATCACCAGTTTGAAATATAATTAGAGGAGAATCAACAGTCCATATTGGATCCACGATATGGATTGACGGTGATCCATCGTTGAATGATATTGCAGAGGAAGAGATTGTGACCATTGATCAGGAGTGCAATAAATGGTCTAGCTCATTGTGGACCACGGTTGTTGGTGCAATCCTATTTTGGGGAGAAAAACCAATTTTGGAATGCACTCCAGATATGGAGGAATAGAGGAAAAATAGGTATGATGTTCAGCCAACTAAGTAATAAGAGATGGCAGAGGAAAAGAGAGAAAGAGCTACTATCAGCAAGAGGCATCTTATAGAGGGAGAATCTCTTGTTATAGCATTAGAATAAGAAACATGAAGGTCGAATACTGCAAGAAGAGCACCAATCACGAGTGAATTCTGAACCAACAACCAATAAATACATAGCAAGTATAATCGATGTGAGAAGGAGCACCAACAAGATGAATGTCATCTATTACTTAAGGACTATTACTAGCAGCAAAAACACATTCATGGAATATGAAAAAAAGGAAAACACACTAAACATCAAGACCATGATGAATCTCGGCTATCTAAGAAAACTTTATCTGCTTATATTAAACATTCATAAGAAATTACAAAGTTCTCCTGCTATGAGGGCAGGCCCCTCTCTGATAATTCCAACCTTTTATTTATCTTTTCAACAGTATATATATATATATATATATATATATATATATATATATATATATATAGATAGATAGATAGATAGATAGATAGATAGATAGATAGATAGATAGATAGATAGATAAATTACATATGATACCCAAAAAGATTAATCTTCTCCAAGATTCCAAAAATAGACATCGGTGACAGAGGGTGTAACATTCCAAAGTAGAACTCCTTCTTTCTAGGGAGCGTTATAAACAAAAACTGACATATTTGATATTTTTTACCCTGAATGCCAAATGCCACTTGTCTGCATCATCACAAAATTCTCTGAAACATACTTAATTTAGCTTGAAAAATATTTCAGGTTTTCAATCTCTTCCTTTAAAGTATCAAGCCAATCATGTTGGTTTTCTTCAGTACTTTCAACCATTTCATCTTTAACCTCCTTCTTATGTCGCTTTCTCCTTTTACTCTTTCCAGTTGAATGTGGTATCTGTATGCGTATCCATTGATGATAACATCCTTCATGATGGGATGTAATCTGATTTCTTCCCCTGACCCTGGTTCATCTACAGACTTTGTATGAAATTTTGTTGCCAGTATTCGTACAACAAGCTTTTCTTTCTTCTTCATTGATAATTTTGTGAAATTATTTGAATATCCCGGTTTGTTGAAGGACACTGGATCTGTCTTCTCCATTTCATCTGGTTTGTCAGGAAGCACAAGATTATATCCCTTGGTTGTACGAGAATTAGACGAATGATTCGATTTGCGGTTACCCTGTTCTGGAATAAAACTTTAATCGCCATAAACAAAGTAATATCACCCATGTTTTGAATGGCAGTCGTCATTGAGTGCTAATCATTGGTCACTGACAAAATTCCTTGCATGGATAACGACTTATCATGTTTGTTCATTGATTTCAAATGATGAGCCTTCAAATCAGTTTTTTGGCGACTCTCACCTGGCATCTCATGGACGAATGGCTCCCACACAAGTGTCTCGAGATGATTTGGCTGGCCGTCAACTTTCCCTTTCCACATGTGACCTTTGGATTTAATACATTGAATGACGTTTGACATGAGATTTCAGGGAGCGATTGAGTGGTTTCGAGCTCACCCACTTTTCCCCTCGATATGCATCTGGAGGCTCCACATGACCTTGAGACGAAACCATGGTATTCTTATTGGCCACTTTCAAGAGATTATCCCTCGCGCTAGTTCTTGGCCCGATATGCTCCACGACCGTTGATCTATGGCGTCCACGATCCATGAACCACCGAGTCCCATCAACTTCACACTTCTACTAGATTTAGTCTCATCTGCTAGATATGGCATCGTCCTCTAGTTTTTCGCACCTCTACAACGATTTATCCGCTTGCTAAGAACCAAGACTTGGATTCCACATAAAATTGTTATAGCGATAACATAGGCTCAAACTAGGGATGCTATCCTCCCTGTGAGGTAGCAAAGAACAATAGACATTGTGCCTTATCCATTGGGACTTCTCTCACAACAGGCATGTATCATACCTTGACATGTCACCAATGGTCGTTGAAAACCGCAATCTACACACTACTCTCACTTAGAGGTTGAACGATTTATTTGGAGACCTAAACTTGAAAATGCTTGATCTACAAGATTATTTATGCCTACCTACCCAAATGTACTACCAATTAAATGAAATAAAAATGTTAATGCAACCATGCCAACATTTTATCCACTTCTTGTTTATTTTGTACATGCTCTCTCCAAAGCCTGTTCACTGATAACCCATTCGAGAAGTTATATATGAATTTGAATCTTAGAATTTCAAAATTATTGGGACCATTTATTGTTTCTAGCAAAACTGCAAATGGATCTTCCAACACATGCATAAAACAACAATCATGTTTCATTTCTTCCCCTGCATTCTTGTTTTCAGGTGATTTACCTTGTTGATTTACGCTAAGAGGCTGAAAATTTTGATGTGACTGCTAGAAATAACAATCTTTTGAATCGGAAGACAGTGCTGGCTGAAATGACACCTCTGCCAGAAAGAAATCCATAGTTAATGTTGACATTGATTTGTCATCATCTTCATTTGTAAGCTTACAACCCATCATAAGCTGTAAATTATGACTGTTAAAATTATCCATATAGCATGCCACGAGCTCATAAAACACATGAGAGAACATTTATTTTTTATGAAACAAAACAAGAAGACAAGCCTCATTCATAAGTGTTTGTTTCTCTTGCTCTATTTCTTCAGTTCTAAGAACATTTTCAAATGGAATGGCAGTAATAGGTTTGTCTACTTTTCCATGCATCTCAACAAAAACATTCATACATTCTTGAACGCCTTCAAATATGACATCCATATTTTGTGTATCAAGGCTATCCTCTTGTTCATCAAACAATTCTGGTTTGGTTTTATTAACCTTCTAGAAATTTTCTTGAGGACTGTCATTTTTCCTTTGAAATGAATAAATGGAAACTAGTTCTTGTTCATAATCTCCTTGTAAATGTGAAAAGATAATAGCATGAACTATTTCACAGTCTAGAGTTCTCATGGATGCATTTTCAAAACCATGATTTTCAAAGGAATCAAATAGAACAACTGCTTCTTTATGATCTTTCTGTGTTTTTGATTTAATCATTACATACACTGTTTTGTTGCTTCCCTGAAACTCTACGTCATTTTCTTTTTCACTCCTTAAAGTCTCTATAGACGGGGTTTTAGATCCCTCATCCATGTCTGAGCCACTTTGGATTTGAACAACCACATTATTAGTAGGGGAAGAAAAAAACTTCCGAAGTACTTTGTTTTCTTAGAGATCTTGTGGAATGTCCTCATCAAGTTCAGGAGAAGGAAAATGACTTTTGACAACAATCCTTTGATCAAATTTCTCTATTTGCTCATGATTTGTTTTTAACCATTCAAAGGAAGAAAAACATAGTGGGAGATAGTTTTCATTTGTAAGTCCATTTATTTCTTCAGATTCAACATCATGACTGGAGGGTTTCTGATCTAAAACATTATAAACAGTTTTCTTTAGCAATTTGAAAGAAGCAAAGAACAATGGAAAGCTTCTTCCACCTGATTCAAAATCTTCTTCATTTCCTTCATTTCTTTCATATGCATATTTTTCGATTTCTTTAGATTGTTGAACACACTTATTTTCAGACTCCTCTTTGACCAATGGCTGCAATTTCTTGTCAATTTTTTTCAGTGAATCAATGTGATTTGGCATCAACACACATTCCTTTGTTTCAATGATGATCTTAGAATTTTATTTCAACAATTTAAATGAAGAAAAGCATAAGGGTAAAGAATCTTCTTCAGTTGTTTCAATGCCTTCTTCTTTGTAACTGTGACATGTAGGCTGATGGATCTCACTACACTGCTGAAAAGGAACATTTTCAGGGAGAGAACATGAAGTTTATTGTTCTAATAATTCAACATCATAATCATCATTATATTCATCATATATAGGCAAATCAACAACATCTACAATGTCATCTAGCAAGAAAAAACTTGGAGCATAAACCTGTTTCTCAACAAGCTGATTTGCAAACTTATCCTCTTGACTATCTACAAATGAATATATGAAACAATTAGCTCCATGATTTGTATGGGGTGGATTAGAAGCTATATAAGTGCCTTCTCTTTCAATAAGTGGAATATAATATTTTGCAAAATCATTAGCATTCAAAATTTCAAGAGGACCTATGATATTATCAATATTGTGCTCAAAACCCCAATCAAACATTCTCTGTTCCTATTCATTTTTATGTCCTAGAGCACCCAACCCCTCATTTTGGATCTATTCACATGCTAGGATATTGTGTTGAATATCTTGAGCATCGTTAAACATTTGTTGTAAGGTATTAGGTCTTCTTTCCATCAGGAGGAAAGACAAATTTGGGTGAAGAGTAGTGGCATACTGGAGCATGGCAGCAACTTCAATGGGTTGAATTTATTTGGGAAAATCATAATAAATACTGGAAAACCTTCTACTGAATGTGGAAATAGTTGCATTACTTTCTCCTTTCAAGGCATAGAATTATGTAAGTTGTAGGTCCAGAGATTTCTTCTTACCCCAAAACTTCAAAAAAACACTCTTCAATTCTTCCCATGAGCTAATTGTCTCTGGCTGCAAATGTTTAAACCATTATTTGGTATCTCATTTCAAGGATTGAGAGAAATCCCTCATAAGAACATCGTCATGGTCAATGTCAAACAAATCTATAAAATGCTCAAACTCTTGGATGTGTTTTTCAGCTATGATGGCACTATGTTCCCCATCAAACACAGGTAGGTATTCATAGTGCTTTGGAGGAAAATCATGAAGGATGTCGGGTAATTTTAAGGTTTTGTATATGTGATGAGTCTTGGAAGGTATTGGATCAAGTACAGGAAGTGGAATATCAGCCTTGGTTTCATGAAGCTCATAAACCTGGTCATGGTTATCACATGGATCGGATGGGAGATTTTGATCAAAATCAGTGATAAACTGAGGAGATATATGTATAACTTTAAGAGGAGGATATACAATTTCAAGATTATCATGATCATCATTCGCATGCAGTAGGTGAAGAAAAAAAATTTTAGCATGTTCAGGAAATTACAAAAGGTAATTAATAACAAAAAATATTATGTCTTGGAAAAAACTCAATTTTAGGTACTTGTTTTCTCCCATGATGTCCTTTCATACCTCTACCAAGGGATCTCATCTTCCAGTGGAGTTTCTAAATCGCATTTGAAGCTTGAATGGATTCTCCAACAAAATATTTAGGCTACTAAGTCTTTGGACAATGGAGTCGCTCGTGAAAATTTAAATTTATGGATTCTTCTACCAGTGGAATCACCTTCAAACTGATTTTTTGATGTGTGGAGTCGCGAGAGAAGGAATACAACCAATATGTGTCTAACTTTCTACTTCTCTCAAACCTTAGAAATAAACTATGTCATTCTTTCCCAGGGAAAATTTCACTTTCGTTCCCCGACAACGACACCAGAATGTTAGCACTCTGTAAATTTTGTCCAGTTGATAGACAAATGACAAAGGTAATTGTTTCAACCATATTTAAGTTGGATTTTGACCCTTCCAACCAGAGAGGGATCTCTTAGGCATACGACTATTTGAGGTATTCAAAATATTCGGAAATGCATGCGCAAAGGTCAGATTCTGCGATGGTATAAAATTTAAAGGTGGTAGGGAAAAACAGAAGAGCAGGGCCATTAGGAAATGGGGTCCGTTCTTGAAACGTATGAATAATTATAAGCTATGTATTTCCATAGGGAACAGAGGAAAAATATGTATGATGTTCAACCAACTAAGTAATAAGAGATGGGAGAGGAAAAGAGAGAAAGAGCTACTGTCAGCAAGAGGCATCTTATAGAGGGAGAATCTCTTGGTATAGCATTATAAGAAGAAACATAAAGACTGGATACTGCAAGCAGAGCACCAATCACGAGTGAATTCTGAACCAACAACCAATAAACACATAACAAGTATAATCGATGTGAGAAGGAGCACCAGCAAAATGAATTCCTTCTATTACTTAAGGACTATTACTAACAGCAAAAACAAATTCATGAAATATGAAATAGAGGAAAACACACTAAACATCAAGACCGTGATGAATCTCGTCTATCTAAGAAAACCGTATCTTTTAATATTAAACATTCATAAGAAATTACAAAGTTCTCATGCTACGAGGGCAGGCCCCTCTCCGGTAAGTCCAACCTTTTATTTATCTTTTCAATAGCATATATATAGATAAATTACATATGATACCCAAAATGATTCATCTTCTCCAAGATTCCAAAAATAGACATCGATGACAGAGGGTGTAACGTGCCAAAGCAGAACTCCTACTTTCTAGGGAGCCTTATAAACAAAAACTAACATATTTGATATTTTTTACCCTGAATGCCACTTGTATGCATCATCACAAAATTCCCTGAAACATACTTAATTTAGCTTGAAATCTATTTCAAGTTTGCAATCTCTTCCTTTAAAGTTTCAAGCCAATCAAGTTGGTTTTCTCCAGTACTTTCAACCATTTCAGCTTTAACCTCCTTCTTTCATTGTTTTCTCCTTTTACTCTTGCTAACTTGCATGTGGTATCCGCATGTGTATCCATTGATGATCAAATCCTTCATGATGGGATTTAATCTTATTTCTTCCCCTAACCCTGGTTCATCTACAGACTTTGTATGAAATTTTGTTGCCATTATTCATGTAGCAAGCTTTTCTTTCTTCTTCATTGATAATTTTGTCAAATTATTTGAATATCTCAGTTTGATGAAGGTTTTTGGATCTGTCTTCTCCATTTCCTCTGGTTCACCAGGAAGCACAAGATTATCTCCCTTGGTTGTACAAGAATTAGAGGAATGATTCGATTTGCGGTTACCCCGTTCTGGAATAAAACTTTAATCGCCAGAAACAAAGTAATATCACCCATGTTTTGAATTACATTCATCATTGACTGCTAATCATGGGTTACTAACGAAATTCCTTGCAGGGATAATGGATTATCACGTTTGGTCATTGATTTCAAATGATGAGCCTTCAAATTAGTTTTTTGGCAGCTCTCACCTGGCATATCACAGACGAATGACGCCCACACAAGTGTCTTGAGATGATTTGACTGGTCGTCAACTTTCCCTTTCCACATGTGACCTTTGGATTTAACGTGTTGAATGACGTTTGACATGTGATTTCGCGGAGCGATTGAGTGGTTTCGATCTCACCCGCTTTTCCCCCTAATATACATCCAGAGGCGCCACGTTCCCTTGAGATGAAACCATGGTATTCTTATCAGCCTTATTTCAAGAGATTATCCCATGTGCTAGTTCTTGGTCCAATATGCTCCATGACCATTGATCTGCTACGTCCACGATCCATGACCCGTCAAGTCCTTTCAACTTCACACTTCTGCTAGATTTAGTCCCATTCGCTAGATATGGTATCACCCTCCTGTTTTCGGACCTCTACACCCATTTAGCCACTTGCTAAGTATCGAGACTTGGATTCCACATAAAATTGTTATAGTGATAATAGAACCAAAAACCCCATGTGCAACTAATACACCTAAAGGAACACAAGCTTTTAGAAAACCATTTTTTAGTAGAAGAGGCGCAGTAGGTCAAGGGTCCAATAGTTTAAAACCAACTGGGTGTACAAGTTCAAGAATTAGTAGTAAACTATCTACACCAAGCGGAGGTATTAGTTCAACACGTTTCAAAATGGTGGGAGTAGATCCCACTATCAGATTACCAGAGTTTCGTGGTGAGGCGTCGGAGGACACTGAGAAGCATTTGTTCATATGTGAAAATATATTGGAGGAAAATAAGGTCACAGACAAGGATACCAAAGTCACATAGTTGGTTATAACATTCAAAGACTGCGCGCTAGACTGGTACATGAGCCTAGATGTAAAAATTCAACAAGGACCACCAAATATTGTCGCGGAGGTGAAAATGTTGTTGGTAAATGAATTTCAGAAGTGAAGTTCACAAGACTGGTACATGATCAAAATGATTGAGATCAGGCAGAAACCAAGTGAGTCTGTCTTGGAGATTGATCAAAGGTTCAAATGTATGAAAGGTAAGTTGAATTTCTTTATTACTGACATGCAACATAGGCAGTTATTTGTGAACTCACTATTACCACACTTGAAGTATCCTTTGAGATAATAGAAGTTCCAAACTCATGGAAAGGCTCTACAAGCATCCCTGCAGCTGGAAGAAAACCAGTATCAACAAAAAAATCCTGCAATAGAAGAGTTGAAAGAGGATCTCAAGAATTCGGCATTTCAGTTGAACCAAAATAAGGGGACATAAAAGAGAGAAGTTTTATGGTGCACATTATGTAGGACAGAAGGACATCATAAGAATGAATGTCCAACCTTTGTGTAGTACTTGGACGCGGGGGTACCAAAACCCTATCCTATAGGAGGACCGTGGTGTGAAATTTCTAAGACACATGGGCATGATCCCTATCATTGTCCAATGATGCAGAAGTATAAGACAATGCCAAAAGGTTATTACTACAATTTTTGTAAATCAATGGGTCATGATGACAAGGACTATAGAATGTTGGAATTGATGAGAGAGAGAACTTCAAACACCTACAGGGTGTAAGCATAGATGATGACAGGGCAAGTTGCACTATAGTTCAATAATGTGCAACCACAATTCAATCTCGCGCAGCCACGGTATAACAATGTGCATTTGCAGTAGAATAACGTGAAGTATAACCAGATACCTCAATATATTGTACCGCATGGAGATAGAGGTGGATTTAGAGGTGGAGGATGGGGAAGAGGAGGATTTGGATGAGGCAGAGGGCCAATAGTCTACCATTATTGTCAACAACCAGGACACTATGCAAGAGATTGTTGTGCTACTTATATGTTTAGTATAATGCACTCATTAATTATCAATCTGGAATTCGTAATCAATAGAGTTACAAGACACCAGTAAGAAAGGTAATTTCTATTGTCATGAGTATAGAATTAAACTAGATTATGCATGTTGGAAACGAATCAAAATAGCAAACTGCAATGCACTTCAGTTGTCTTTCATAGAGAGGCTATCTATTCCATTATGGAACATGCAAGTATGAGATGGAATTGGTTTGATAGATCGACTCTGATATCTGACCCAGAAAACTAACTATGCAATCCACACTTCTGAAAAGAAATCACACATCAATCAGCAAAGCATAGCATGGGTAGTTTAATAGTCAATATGTTGGTTCTGCTATGGTTCACAATGAACTTCACTAGTTCTTATCCAAGTAGTTTTGACTATTGCTTCCAACATCTATTATCACTCAAGGAAATCAAATTCATGAGAACAGAAACAGGGCATATGTAAAAACAGAGCAATTAAAGATCTCTAAGCAATTATAGAATGGAAATCTTAATCTAATCTGTACTACTATCATCTAACATAGTTAAAGCTTTAGATAATTCAATGTTTATACTACTGAAAACAAATACTAATGCTAATCTACAAAGAGGTTGACCTTTGTTGGGAGGTGGGCCCTTGCCGCTTCAACAGGTCAGCTATTGAAGTCTATAGGAAGCTTGCTTTCGACACACACATTACTCTCATTCACATTTCAAAACATGAAATCAAAACTCTTGTTAACAACTCAACTCATACTTAATCGTAGATAATCAGAACATGGAGATAAATGACAATCTATTAATCTTTACTCAGAAAATGTTCTGTACCATCACATGCAGCTTCACATATTGGAAATATGATAATTCTCCTACTCCCTCTACCATCCTTGCCACGACTATTTAATAGTCTAAATCGTGAAACACAAGGAGGTGAAGTGATTTGAAAATCAATCAGTTGTTAAGTTCAATCATTCAGTTACATCTTTAGCTTCATCTTCATGACACGAAGTGCATGAGGATGAGGCAATTAACAAATTGTTCTTATCATAGCCTTGCTAAAACAAATAGACGTCCACCAATTGACTTAGGCGAGATCTAGCACTTAACTTAGTGCATTAGGATCTTCCATATTAGTACCAGATCGTAACAAGAAGATGGTACCGGATCACAACAAGGTGCAAAAGGTGGTACCGGATCATGACAGGGGGCAAAAGGTGGTACTGGATCATAACAATGCGTGTTGGTACCGGATCGCAACAAATGCTATTTTAGTACCGGATGCGCTTGGTACCGGATTTGAACAGCAGCATTCTTGGTGTGTGGGTACCATATGGCTGAGATGGTACAGGAACGCTAGACATCTAGAGGTCAAAGATTCACATATGAAAAATCGAGCATTAGTACATGAAATATTTAATTCCTTTACTCAATAAACCACAAAATGCATGAATTGACCATACTTTACCTTATGACCTTATTACTGGCAATTGGTAGTGTTCTTGTCATTCACTCAACCTTTAGGTAGGACAAAAAGGTATAGGTGAAGAGTATAATAGGGTAATGGGGATGTCAATTTCGGGTCTCAACGTTCCCCCATGCCAAAATCATTGCATGTCCTCATGCAACTAAAATCAAAACCCAAAATTTTGCAAAACTTGAGACTGTGTTCTTTACTTTGGTGGATCAATGATATTGATGGCTGAAGCCTCTTCTCTCAGCTCCCTCTTGATGACCCTAACGTATTGTAGGAGTAATAATACCTTCTTGAGTTTGTTAGAAGTTTCTTCATGGTCGTCTTGAATTTTTTGGTTGGTTGCTTTCAATTGCTCATTTTCTTTCTTGATATATCTATCCAAGAGTTGATATTCCTTCACTTCCTGTTGGAGTTCTTGATTTTGTTTTCGCAATTCCCCAATCCTTTTCCTCATTTGTTCTTTTGTCAAGGTCTTTGTTGAATCCATCATTACTGGCTAGATGCACTCCCTTTCCTCAACTTCCTCCCTCATCCCACCTAAAGTAATAGTGGCTTTCTCCTCGGTCAAACTAGGGATGTCATCTTGGATTGGTAAATCCTCAGAAGGGGAAGTAAGGTCGATTGGATCTTCTGGTGTATGAGGACTGACTATTGTTTTTCCCTTCCTTCCCATGCTCCTCGTAGTTCTTTTACAAGGAGGTACCGGATCAAGGATTCTCACAGGCTTCCTTTTCTTCTTCTCTAATTGTGAAATGGTGACAGGGGGTTGTGCCACAGACTGTTTACTTTTAGTTTCTGAGTTATGCTTCCCTTTCTTCATCATTTTTGTCTGATGGCCTTCTTTCTCAACTTTCCCCCATGCCAAAATCATTGCATGTCCTCATGCAACTGAAATCAAAACCCAAAATTTTGCAAAACTTGAGACTGTGTTCTTTACTTTGGTGGATCAATGATATTGATGGTTGAAGCCTCTTCTCTCAGCTCCCTCTTGATGACCCTAACATATTGTAGGAGTCGTAATACCTTCTTGAGCTTGTTAGAATTCTCTTCATGGTCGTCTTGAATTTGTTGGTTGGTTTCTTTCAATTGCTCATTTTCTTTCTTGATATATCTGTCCAAGAGTTGATATTCCTTCACTTCCTGTTGGAGTTCCTGATTTTGTTTTTGCAATTCCCCAATCCTTTTCCTCGTTTGTTCTTTTGTCAAGTTATTTGTTGACTCCATCATTAATGGCTGGATGCACTCCCTTTCCTCGACTTCCTCCCTCATCCCACATAAAGTAATAGTGGCTTGCTCCTCGGTCAAACTAGGGATGTCATCTTGGATTGGTAAATCCTCAGAAGGGGAAGTAAGGTCGATTGGATCTTTTGGTGTATGAGGACTGACTATTGTTTTTCCCTTCCTTGCCATGCTCCTCATAGTTCTTTTACAAGGAGGTACCGGATCAAGAATGCTCACAGGCTTCCTTTTCCTCTTCTCTAATTGTGAAATGGTGACAAGGGGTTGTGCCACAAACTGTTTACTTTTAGTTTATGGGCTATGCTTCCCTTTCTTCATCATTTTTGTATGATGGCCTTCTTTCTCAACTGCCACCATTAAAGTCTCCTCAACTAATTTGTTTTTACCTTTTGATTCGGAGCTTTTAGAAGTCTTGTTGACTGTGGAAGAGGACCCTGATTTTTCATGTTGGTTCATTGCCCTAGATGATGGTGGAGTTGTCTTATCCTTCTTGTTCTTTTTCTTTTGGGGTTCCTTACTTTTCTTTGGAGCATGCTAGGTTTCTTCCACAGATTTGTTTTCTGTGGGAAGGTGTTGTGTGATAAGGGTTTTCCAACTAATCCTCTATTTCCTAAGCTCATGTAAAACTAGCATTTTAATGAGACCTTGATGGTAAATGCTAGTCTTCTCTACTTTGGAGATGGATTTAACACCTCTTACCATTTTATTCAAACTCATCCATAGAAAATATGGAAAATCGATTTTAGGGCCTCCTTCAAAATGCAATAGGAGCCTAAGATGATAGATGAAGGTCATGGCATACCTTCCTTCATAGGTGAAAAATCATTGAAGACTGGTAATCATTGGATGGTATTCTTCTTTGATGTAGTTCCTAGGGATCCCTTTCTTCCAGTCAGGGTGTTGATGATCGGCCTTCAAGAATTGTTGGCACATTTCTTTGTTATTTCCTACACCTTTGAAGTATTTATCTCCCCTGCTTGGTAGTCACGTGACCTCCCTTAGGGTCTCTTCGTTAATTATCAGTTGTAGATTGCCTATTTGTGCAGTCTCTCCATCATAGCTATGTATAAATTCTTGAGAAATCTTCTTGTGCCAGCCTGTAAATTTTTCCAGAAACAGTATCCACCCCAATCTAGCATATTTTTCTTGACATAATTGGTACTCCTCAGTTTCCCTATAAATTTGGAAAACCGGTTCTTGTCTAGTAACAACCATCGTTATAAGTTGAGAAAAGAATCTGGTTGTAGCACAAGGGTTTAGTTAATTGATGAAGGGTTTGGTATCGAAAAGGAGTAAGCTCGAGAGTGGAGAAAATCTCATGACAGGGGGAAGTATGGTGATGGTATTGTGAATGGTAAGTTTAAGTGAGGGTGTTGTAAGGAAAAATTATGACCAAATGAGGCTTATCTGGATGGCTTCGCCACTAGATAAGCCATTTAATTTCTACCCATTACTGTAATAATGAGGATAAGATGTCGAGTGTTCAAGGCATCATTTTGGGATAGGTGATTGGACGTCCGGGTGGTGAAAGTAATGTTGGATCATGGTTCATGGTATAAGATAGGTTTGTGAATTTGCTTGAGGATGAAATATATTCGTGGCTTATCATTGCTATGCATGTTTCATATTTTGATATGATTTTTTCCTTTAACCATGTTCAAGAGCTATGAGAGGATTAATTAGGTTTAGGCATATGGGTAAGAGGGATAGGCGCATGGGTTTAATACTAAGGTCGTAAGATCTAGTATAGCTTTTCATATTTATTGTAGTTTTATGAGCATAGGAAAATAAATACCGTGTTACCTTTTCTTTCACCTTTGTATGATTGATACCCATAGCATATGTGACTGCTTGTAATTTGTCAAAATTCATCCTTTTAGACTGAAGCTTCTTGAAAACTTGGTACGGGAATGTCCTATACTTCTGATGTGCTTATCTTCTTTTGCATTTGGTTCTGTAGTGTGATCATGTAAGTCTGGAAAAGAGCTCTAAAGGGGCTCTTTGACCTTCCCCCATGCCGAAGATGTTGTATATCTGTAGGCAAGAAGATTCAACATTTCATATCATAATGAAGAAAAGATGACAAGAGTAAAAGAAATCAATCAAATTTTAGAAGTACAGCTTATCACTTATCATATGATCTCATGCCAAAAATGAAATTGCCCTTTTTTTAATGGATTATTAACAGAAGTAGAATTTAGCAATGAAACAGGGGAAT
>ML793967.1:278864-326862 GCA_009831015.1 Picea engelmannii | reverse complement strand
TCTCTTCTCAGAGATAAGCTACCAGCGCCCTAGCTAGTTTATTTCCATTCTGTTTGTAAGCATATTTCAGTCATTTGTTATTAATGAAATGAAGTCTTATTTCCGCTGCATCTCTGCATTTATGTGTATTTCTGTATTTCATTATGTTCCTACATAAATCTAGATCAATGCCTTTCATGTCTACATAATACCATGCAAAGGAATCAAATTGTCTTTGGAGCATTTCAATCACTTGTGTCTTTTGTTCTGGTTCCAAACTAGAGTTGATATACAAAGGTTTTCCTGGGATAATCTCAACAAGTTCAGTAGTTTCTTCTCTATCTGAGCAGGCTGGTGATAAAGTGTATAATTGAGTGATATCAAGGTGCCAAATTTGTTGAAATTCAGAACTAAAAATATGTGACAATTCTGCAAAAGACCTTGGGTATTCAATGCAATTTGTGTCAGCCAAAAATAATCTTAAGACTTGTTCATCTGATTGTTCTTGTATTCCTATTACTTGTTCAAGTGTTAACAGAGGTATGATGCAATCTTCCTCTCCATAAGGGTTTTCTAACCAAATAGGTATTTCCTGTGTTGGTTGGGCAGGAGGGAAGAGGACAAGTTTTTGGCTATGTGTGCCATTGGATATAGTCATCTCACTAGACCGACAGCTGCTAAAGGCATCTGTTGTGGCTAGCCAAGGGTATCCAAGAACCACAAGGTGTCCTGGTTTGGAGGATGATTTAGAATAGATGACTAAAAATTCTACTGGATATTCCCAAGAAGCTAGAGTGACTGTGACATCATCTAGACTTCCTGCAAGGGTAATGACTGACTTATCTTCCAACTCGATCATGGTTTGGGTTGGTATTAACTGGTTGATTTGGATCTTTTGCATAGTGTCAAAAGGAATTACATTAATAGTTGCACCCAAATCAATGAGTGTGTTTGGTAGAGAAGTACCATTAATTTCAACAGTGACAACTGGGTTTCCAAGGTCATTATATTTGTATGGCATTTCATAAATAAATTTAGATAATTGTCCCACTACCTAAACAAGAGGAGGTTCCTTCTTCTTCCTTCCTGGTTTCTTAATGCAAATATCCCTTATAATTTTGGCATATATAGGGATATATTTAATATCTTGCAGCAGAGGTATTTTTATGCACACATTTTGTAATTCATCTTCTATATCTTTGTGCAGGGGTGGGTCAGGTTTCTTCATTAATAGTCTTTCGGGGTAAGGTGGGAGATTAATCTGTTGGGATACTCGTACAGACTAAGAAGTGATTGGGATAGGAGGAGATGCCTCTTCTTCTGCAGGGGTGGTTTGAGTGTTTTCTTCCTCAAAATGACTATCATTTTCTTCCTCGATTATTACTACAGGATCTGATTGGTTTACCACTTTCCCTGATCATAGTTGAATTTCATAGGTGGGAAAGGTTTGAACTTCTATATTCTGCACGAGGTGGGTGGGTCGATTATTGGGGTTAGGGACTGGCTGGGCAGGGATTGTTGTTGGTCTTGGAGGGTTGTGGGAAGCTTGGTTTTGTGGTTGTTAATTAGCATTTATAGATACTTGCTGCTGCTGATTAGGATTCAAGGGGTTTGTAAATTGTTGTTGTATAGGAGGTGGGAGTAAATCTTGCATCTGTGGTGGGTTGAATCCAGGTAGTAATTGGGAAATATTTGCAAGGTACTGTGGATATGTAGGGTAAGAGGGATTTCCATACATAGGTCCCCTCCAACCTTGTTTCCAAGGCTGAGTTTGTTGAGGTGTCCATTGTGGATAAGTCATTGGGGAAGGACCCCATTGTTGTTGTTGATATTGTGTATTAGGATCATAAAATGTATTGGGATTTTGGGCTCTCCAAGGTCTTCTAGAAGGGTATGGTTGTTCTTGTGAGACTCCTCCTCCCCTATACATGGCTTGTAGTTCATACAAGGTTGGACACTCAGATGTGGGGTGTTCTAGTGTACATAGACTGCAAATTTCTATGACATTTAATGGGCATTCTTTCTCGTTGTTGTGCTTCTTTCGACATCTATGACAAAATATTGCTAAAGCATCTTCTTCTTGTTTCTTTTTCAGTTTCAGAGTATCTAATTAGTTACTTATTGTGCTCAAGATGTATGTTTTAAAGTTTTCCAATAAGTTTCCTAACTCAGTTATGGTGACAGTCCCTTTACTTTGTTTTGTATTTCTGCTAAAAGGATATCTTGGTCCTTTGCCCGTTTTAGCTTGTCCTCTTGAGTATCTCCTACAGTAATCTGCAATTTCTGAAAAAGGTTTTTGGTGTACATCTCCTGAACTCAACAAGTTTAAAACTTCTATGCAATCATCCCTAAGACCTTTCAAGAATACAGTTCTTACTATAGATGGGTCTGAGGTGAATAGTTTTGACTTTTGATAGTTGTATAAGAACCTTTCTAAGTAGTCTTCAGGACTTTCATCTTCTATATGATGCATTTTAAAAATGTCGCTTTTAACATTATCCTTACAATAGTCTTGGTATTTTCGTAAAAATGTGTCTTTCATTTGATCCCAAGAAAGGATTGTATTTTCTCCTAAGCTCATGAACCATCTTAAGGCTGAATCTTTCATTGTAGCAGGAAAAAGCTTAAGTTTTGGGGCATTGTCTGAGTAGTTATAGCTTCTACATAATATGCCAAATTCGAATAAAAATAAATCTGGATCTTCAGTTGACATACCTATGAAAGTGGGTAATGATGATAATGGGATATTCTTCATGATGATGTTTTTGGAAATATCCAAGATTGGAAACCCAAAGGTTTCAGTCTCTGTAGATGCATTTCCTTCTTCTTCTGCCATTCTATTGATGGATGGTTTAGAAACTAAATTTTTTGTGTCTCCTAAATGTTCAACAGACTCGCGCTCTGCCTGTCCCAATACTGATTCTTCCGTTTTAGGTTCTCCTTCTGGAGCCTCACTTGATCCCCTTGAATTTTATATTGGTGGAATTTTTCCTACACCAGTGTCAGTTGGATTAGTGGGGGGGTTTGTTTTTTAATCTTTGGAGCTTACAAATCTACCCTTGTTATCTCTATATCTATGCATAAAATGGAAATTTGATTCTTTAGTTTAATTGAAATCCTAATTATATCTAGAAGGTAAGAAGGCAACCTAGCTTCGGAGAACCCCACTCTAGTGGCTGTGTGGCTCTTCACTCACATCTTAAACGTTTTACCCTCCTCCCTCAAGCAACCTTTTAAAAACATTAAAATTTATGCAAACAATCTAATCTAAAAATTACTTCCTACTATTTGCAACTCCCCAGCAATGGTGCCAAAATGTTGTGCTACTTATATGTTTAGTATAATGCACTCATTAATTATCAATCTGGAATTCGTAATCAACAGAGTTACAAGACACCAGTAAGAAAGGTAATTTCTAATGTCACGAGTATAGAATTAAACTAGATTATACATGCTGGAAACAAATCAAAATAGCAAACTGCAATGCACTTCGGTTGTCTTTCACAGAGAGGCTATCTATTCCATTATGGCACATGCAAGTATGAGATGGAATTGGTTTGATAGATCGACTCTGATATCTGACCCAGAAAACTAACTATGCAATCCACGCTTCTGAAAAGAAATCACACATCAATCAACAAAGCATAGCATGGGTAGTTCAATAGTCAATATGTTGGTTCTGTTGTGGTTCACAATGAACTTCACTAGTTCTTATCCAAGTAGTTTTGACTATTGCTGCCAACATCTATGATCACTCAAGGAAATCAAATTCATGAGAACAGAAACAGGGCATATGTAAAAACAGAGCAATTAAAGATCTCTAAGCAATTATAGAATGGAAATCTTAATCTAATCTGTACTTCTATCATCTAATAGATTTAAAGCTTTAGCTAATTCAATGTTTATACTATTGAAAACAAATACTAATGCTAATCTACAAAGAGGCTGACCTTTGTTGCGTGGTGGGCCCTTGCCGCTTCAACAAGTCAGTTATTGTAGTCTACAGGAAGATTGCTTTCGACACACACATTACTCTCATTCACATTTCAAAACATGAAATTGAAACTCTTGTTAACAACTCAACTCATACTTAATCGTAGATAATCAGAACATGGAGATAAATGACATTCTATTAATCTTTACTCAGAAAATGTTTTGTACCATCACATGCGGCTTCACATATTGGCAATATGCTAATTCTCCTACTCCCTCTAGCATCCTTTCCATGACTATTTAATAGTATGAATCATGAAACACAAGGAGGTGAAGTGATTTGAAAATCAATCAGTTGTTAAGTTCAATCATTCAGTTACATATTTAGCTTCATCCTCATGACACGAAGTGCATGAGGATGAGGCAATTAACAAACTGTTCTTATCATAGCCTTGCTAAAACAAATAGACGTCCACCAATTGACTTAGGCGAGATCTGGCACTTAACTTAGTGAATTAGGCTCTTCAATATTAGTACCGGATCGTAACAAGAAGATGGTACTGGATCACAACAGGGCGCAAAAGGTGGTACTAGATCATGACAGGGCGCAAAAGGTGGTACCGGATCATAACAGTGCGTGCTGGTACCAGATCGCCACAAATGTTATTTTAGTACTGGATGCGAGTGTACCGGATTCGGACAGCAGCAGTCTTGGTGTGAAGGTACTGGATGGCTGAGCTAGTATAGGAACGCTAGACATCTAGAGGTCAAAGATTCACATATGACAAATCGAGCATTAATACATGAAATATTTAATTCCTTAACTCAATAAACCACAAAATGCATGAATTGACCATACTTTACCTTATGACCTTATTACTGGCAATTATTAGCGTTCTTGTCATTCACTCAAGCTTTAGGTAGGCCAAAAAGGTATAGGTGAAGAGTATAATAGGGTAATGGGAATGTCAATTTCAGGTCTCAACAGAGATTTTCCACTTCCACCTACGACATGTATGTATTGTCATGCCACGGACCATGAGACAGAAGACTGCCTAACATTATTAGGAAAAATATAGAAACAAATAACCAAAACAATCAGAATGTATAGTGTATTTCTATAGAATATAGGGATTATGGGAATAAAATCAACATAGTTACTCAAGGAGGAGCCAAGACAGGAGTCGATGCAGCAAAAAAGGATCCAACACAACACCAGTGGGTCAAGAAGAACACTGATACACAGAATCATTTTGACGCGCAGAAATAAAAAGGGATGTTTAAGGAGGCAAGACAAGATATTCTAAAGGAGAACATTGAGTCTACATCAACCGTGTAGCAATATCATGATCGACCAATGTACGATATTCAACCTTTAATGGATCACACCAACAAATTACAACCTTCAGAGAAAGCAAGTAACCTTAAGACATTTTTGCAATCCTGTGTAAATTTATTGAATGAGCCATCATCCATTAAGGCCTTACAAAACTTGCTATAAATATGAAACACATAAGTAGAAGGGAAGTTAGAACATAAGATAATTAATCATCTCCATACAAGAAGAAGAACAAGTAGGGAACTCAGGTTAAATTCCAACATAGGGGATTTCAATATGGGGGATGTCGTACTTGATTTAGGCTCTGAAGTGAATGTCTTACCTAATAAAACATGGTAGTGTATGGGGGAAACCACATTAGGATATTCATCTATCCAATTTAAATTGGAAAATCAACATAGAGTGTTACCAATTGGAAGAATTAAAGGTGTGACAATAGACTTGGATGGAGTGTGCACGGTGGCATATTTCAAAGTTATAGAAATAGTAGATGGCACAACACCCTACCCAACATTACTAGGATTAGAATGGGCATTTGATAACTAGGTTGTGATCAACCTAAAGACATGTGTTATCACATATTCTTGCATGGGGATGTTTTTCCTTTGGATTTGTCCCTTGGGAGACAAAATGTGAAAGAAGGGGGCTTAAAAACCCACAAATGTGTGTCATCCAAAGTCGGGGCACGTTGTGCTAAGGCGTGCACATATCGGGAAAGCAGAGAATGCCACTTCAGGAATTTTGAAGTGAGGAAGGTGCACAACACCCTGAATCCTCGAGAAGTGAAGTCCCGAAACATTCATGGATAGAGCCAAAGGTCGCATGCGGGTAAAGGTGCAAAGTTCACGTGAGCTACGCCAAGGGATGAAATGTTGGTGTTGGCCATAGAAAGAGGCCACCGTATTTTCCAGGTATCAGGTTGACTCGGCCTCATTCTAATCCCGATGAAGTAGTTAATGAAAATGGGGGAAGGTGGTTGAAACATCGTCTTTCCCCATGAATGAAAGGTCATAAAATTCTGACCGAAGAGACACAAAGGGACTAGAAAAGATGAATTTTCGTCTGACAGGGGAAGGCGTGTGCAAAAGAGACTGTATGCACAGTATGAATGAGAATACGTAGCACCATGGAATCTCGAGCACGTCACTGGTGTTGTTTACGAAATGTTTTAGTATATGTATGGAGTTTTGTTATTTTGTAAAGGTCGATGGTTGAGCTACGCTCCTGTATTGTAAAGTTTTAATGAAGATCTGGTTCTTTGGTTATGTAATTTGATTTGAGACTTCTTGTTTAATCTAAGTCATCTTTCTTCCTCCATATTATTATGCGTCTGATACTGAATTTTCATGATTGAAGGATTCACGTGTATTGTTGTGACTGTGTTGTAATGGATGTTTGATTGCAGTGTTGTTATAGCATTTTTCAGTTTCTTGAAGCTTTGAATCCAAGAGGATCTTGGTTTCTAAATTTTTCCTCTTTAGGCTACTGGAAGACCTGATTTCCATAGTAGAACTTTACATTTTCCTCTCAAGTTCTTTCTCCTACTCACCCTTACTACAACTTACTGAATAAAGTTGAATCAAGACCTCATTTGTTGGTGCATGCTGGTCCAGTTTTATGAGTTAAAACGATATTATCCTGAGTCTTCGCCCATTCGACCTCCTTAAAATTATTCATTGTGACATACAAACTGATGGGTAATAGGCTTACCTCCCCTGCAATCAAGAGGTGACTTCTAGTGCTAACATTTATGGCATCGTTGTCGGGGAACAAATTGAAGACCTTTCCTTGGGTAGAATGACAATGAACTTCTGATTTTGAAGGTGCATTAGATATTAGAACCTTTGAATATTGCACTTGCACCTGGCGACTCCACTATGGTGACTCCACTTTTTCAGTGTGGATACTTCTAGCTACACCTGAAGCTCCCTGGGAGAACACAATGATCAAATCTGGTCTTTGATGGTGAACAAAGACCAGGCACACTCATTATGCACATCATTCACCTGGTGACTCCATGGTTGAAGAATCGATTGGCGACTCCACTGTTTTGAAATGGAAAAAATCTTGGCTCAAAGGTTTTCTCCCTTCAATTTTTCTGTTGTTCCTGGTTTTCCTAATGTTGTTCCTACTCCAGATGAGTGGGTTGATTATTTGCCCATACTTAAAGAGTGTAAAGAGGACAACCCTTCTCAGCATCTTCGTGAGTTTCATGAACTCATGCATCAATGGGAGATACATCATGAGGATGTATTGTTGAATATTTTCTTGTTCTCGTTAGAAAGATATGCTCATGAATGGTATCACTCTTTAACCCCTGCTAGCTTCTCTTCCCTGTGAGAATTTAATGTAGTTTGCAATAGGCATTGTCAAAAGTTCTATTCCTCTGAGTTTCTCTATCATAATTGTTGTGAGGAATATAAAGACTGTATTCAAGACATGGTTGTGTCTGATGGAAGCTGTGAGGATGAAGAATGTGAAGATTAAGGAGATTTTTTGGGTGAGTTGGTGGAGAAGGTAAAAGCACTTTCTTTAGAATTAGAAAAACTGAAGGTAGAACGTGTTTGTTGCTCATTTGAAAGGGACGCAGAGAGGTTTCTAGTCCTAGGAGAAAATTTTCTTGGTCGCCATGCTGATCCAGATTTATGCAAGAACACAATGAAATACAGAAATAAACATAAACGCAGAGATGCAGTGGAAGTAAAACTTCATTGCATTAACAACAGATGACTGAAATATGCTTATAGAAAGAATGGAAATAAAATAGCTCGGGTGCTGGTAGCTTATCTCTGAGAAGAGATGTGGTGGCTACTGGCCTCTGAACTTTATGTTATAATGAGGCTCGAAGGCCTATATATTATTGAGAAACAATGGAAAACCCTAAACATCCAAAAACCTAACCCTAGGAGATGAAATGCCAGAATATGGGCCCCATTGGGGTAAATTGGTACATCAATTTCCCGGGGTCGTAACTTTGGCATACTATCTTCATTTGACGCACATGATACATTGTTAGAAATATCTATCCGAGGACCTCATGCCCAAAAAACGTCATTTAGGGACTCTAAACGAATCTAGAAGTTCAGGACCTGAAAAACTGCTAAAAATAATAAATTGTGCTACAATTAAGGAAACTGAAAAACTAAAAGAAACAATGGTGTGGGTCCAAGTGGAATAGGAGGGTGGCCACAAATATCCACCTGGATCACCTTCTCATGATGGTGAGGTTGAGGATTTCATAGCCATAGAGGCAACATATTCTGCCCCTGATGCACCTGTTGTCTCAGATTTAAATGAAGAAATAATTGTGTATTCAAATGAAGAGAAGCAGATACCTGCATCATATTTTGATGACTCAGGGAGTAGCCAGCCTGTGTATAATGGCTATGAATCAAATTATGAGTTGGATATGAAGGAGTTCCAGTAGCATGCAACATATTTGTTTCCTTTATATATTGAGGAAAAACATTGTATGGAAATCAACCATCTTGGTCTTGCAGAAGACCAAGAGTAGAGCTTTCCCATGGGTCTTGTTTATGATAATTATGACTTTGATCCTTGGGAGAGCCATGAAGAAGGAGAGGAATATCCAAAGGAGTTCTTTATATCCTGCCTAGAGCCTATAAATCAACAGCCATCACCTGGGATCCATCAGCCTGCATCAACCTTTCACTCACCTGTGCTTACCAGAGACATCCAGCCAGGAGTGAGTAACTGTAAAGCAGAGCATGCCTTCTGTTGTCAACTTCATGGATTTTGTCACTCGTTCTATGAGTCGGTAAGGGAGTACATGGAGTTTCTTTTCCTTCATATTTTGGAGCCTCCCAACTTTATCCTAACTTCAGCCTTTGGAGGAAAGCTAAAGGATGTAACAGTTTTGTCGTCACAGTTACATCGTCTATTATCAATCACTGACAGAGTAAATTTTCTTCCAGTTAGGAAGCCACTTGAATGGCTATGGTGGAAGTTTTATTTCACCTAGCACTATGTAAAAATTAAATTAGTTTAGGACTATACATAAATAAGCTCCTTGGAGCATGTGTGTTTATTTTTGTTTTTACGTATCGGCCTGTATTCCTCAGCAGGGTGCTTTGAGTTTGACTCCATAGCCCAATGCAAAAGGCTACTAGAATTGCAAAAGGAGTTCTTAGAGACTCGCAGGGAGGAATCTATCCCCCATGGATCCTAATTTTATCAAATATTCTTGCAAGGGGGTGTTTTTCCTTTGGATTTGACCCTTGGGTGACCAAATGTGAAAGAAGGGGGTTTAAAAAACCACAAATGTGTGTCATCCAAAGTCAGGGCGTGTTGTGCTAAGGCACACACATATTGGGAAAGTGAAGAATTCCACTTCGGTAATTTTGAAATGAGGAAGGCACACAACGCCCCGAATCCCCAAGAAGAGAAGTCCCGAAACATTCGGGTATAGAGCCCAAGGTTGCATGCGGGTAAAGGTGCAGAGTTCACGTGTGCTACGCTAAGGGCCGAACCACTGGTGTTGGCCTCAGAAAGAGGCCGCCACGTTTTCCAGGTGCCAGGTCGACTCAGCCTCATTCTGATCCTGATGAAGTGGTTAATGAAAATGGGGGAAGGTGGTTGAAACATCGTCTTTCCCCATGAATGGAAGGTCAGAAAATTCTGACAAAAGAGACATGAAGGGACTGGCAAAGATGAGTTTTCATTTGACAGGGGAAGGCATGTGCAGAAGAGATTGTATGCACAGTCTGATTTAGAAGACATAGTGCCATGGAAGCTCAAGCATGCCTCTATTGTTGTTTACGAAATTTTTGAGTATATGTATGGAGTTTTGTTATTTTGTAAAGGTCGATGGTTGAGCTACACTCTCGTATTGTAAAGTTTTAATGAAGATTTGGTTCTCTGGTTATGTAATTTGATTTGAGACTTCTTGTTTAATCTAAGTCAACTTTCTTCCTCCATCTTATTATGCGTTTGATATTGAATGTTCATGATTGAATGATTCACATGGATTGTTGTGATTGTGTTGTAATGGATGTTTTATTGCAGTGTTGTTATAGCATTTTTCAGTTTCCTAAAGCTCTAAATCCAAGAGGATCTTGTTTTCTGAGTATTTCCTCCTTAGGTTGTTGGAAGACTGGATGTCCATAACAGACCTCTACATTCTTCTCTCTAATTCTTCCTCCTACCCACCCTTACTACAACTTACTGACAGAATTTAATCAAAACCTCACTTGCTTGTGCATGTTGGTCCATTTTTCTGAGTTATAACGATATTATCTTGAATCTGAACCCATTTGACCCCCTTTAAATTTATTCATTGTGACATACAAACTAATGGGTACTAGGCTTACCTTCGATGCATAGGCTTACCTTCGATGCAATCCGGAGGTGACTTCTAGTGCTAACAACATGGAAAATGACCTTTAAATCGGCCGAGTACAGAGTAATTGCACCATTGGACCCCTCATAAGGAGAAAGGTTTGTAGAGGAGACATGTTTGGACTTGGAAGAAATAAATCATCTATATAGGAATATCATGCAAGAAGAAGATTATGTCAACCCAATTGCATATGGGGTACTCAGTTGGAGAAGCATTATGTCGTATTCCTCAAACTCATATATAGGTCTGGAAAATTGGCAATAGAGGCTACATGAAGTATCCATAAGAAGGTACGCAAGAATAGAGTGCATTGTAAGGTGGTTCGATATAGAGGTAAGGAAAATGTTGGCCCTTGACCAAGGTTTGGAGATCCTTGGTCATGTTTGACCTCTTTTGGGACTTCGACAGGATGATAGAAGGCAGAGCGCAAGTCTAAGCGAAGATTGCGGGATCTCAGCCCCATTTTAAGGTAGTTTTTGGGATTAAGGGTTATGTAACGGGTATGGGATGTCGGCCCATGGGTTTACCCATGTTTAGGCCCATTTTGTAATGTATAAATAGAAAGCTAGGTGATGTAAGTAATGATGTATGGGTGTGGTGCTAGGTGCTAAGTATTGTGCTAAGTGAAAGTAATTGTAAGAGGCTTTGTTCATAGTGTATGTTGAGACTTGCAGAGATAAGTGCAGGTCATCTATGGTGCTTTGTGTATAGAATATGAGAAGCTTTGTGTTGTAGCCTAACTCGGGGAAGGGCGATCTGGCAAGGTGCATGCAGATCTCTTGTCCTCTACGAAGTAAGGTTTTGATGCTCTATGCCTGTAACAAGCTTGACAGAAGATAATAAAGAAGATAAGAGTTGGTGGACGTAGCCCCACACTAAGGTGAACCAATTATATATTGTGTTATGGTTGCTTTGTGCATTATGGTTATATGTTATTGATGTGATTTATGCTTAATGTTGGTATCTTTATGCATGATGCATCTGGTATGATAGATTAGTTCTTGGTAATGTGAATGAATGTTAGATCTAATCTATCTCTCCATGTTAAGTGATTAGATGTGTTAGATCTTGTTGAATACTGTGTTGCTCTGCAATTAGGGTTTACATATGCGATTTGAATAAGGGTGAATGATAACTGCAAAGTGATTTTTAGAGTGGAGTAATCACATTTCTGTGCCCCAGCTAAGGTTACATACACTTGAGTCTTTTAACCACCCCTGCCTCTACCTTGGGTGAGAATTCATCTACTTCTCAGGTGTTGTTGAAAGGCCCAATAGTTAGGGTTTTGTTGGTGCGTTGTTGAAGTGTTGAACCCTGGGTCTTCCCTCATTGCCAACAAATGGTTCTGTTGCCAGTAACTGAAGAAAATAAATCTCTGTGCATAGATCTGTTGCTTTAGTGCGTAGTATTCTACTTGACTTGTGAATCTCTGTGCTAAGAACAGAAATCTAATTTGAAGAAAAGAGGTAAGATGTTGAAGCTTTGTGCTCTGAGAAAGGTAAGATAAGTAAAAAAAAATGTTTCAAAAGTATGGATC
This sequence comes from Picea engelmannii, assembly GCA_009831015.1. Lineage (NCBI taxonomy): Eukaryota > Viridiplantae > Streptophyta > Pinopsida > Pinales > Pinaceae > Picea > Picea engelmannii. The sequence goes on along the minus strand of ML793967.1, from coordinate 314,715 downwards.
TAGGTATGTTTGATAAATTTTGTCCTAGTATGAAAACTAGGGCACAGTTAGAAGAAAGAAGATTTGATATGAATAGATCTGATAGAAGAAATGAAATATATGTTATTCCTATGCATAGAAAGAATGTTTGGACTAACAAATGGATGTAGGATCCTAGAAATAATTTTTTGCAAGTTATTTACTGTGATCCCAGTGCGGAGTAAAGGAAAGATTAGGGATCATTTAAGAGAAAGAGAGGATTAACCCTTTGTTAGAGTTGTTGAAGATCGAGACATCTTGCTAAGGAATGCCCTGGTAGAAGAGCTAGTTGTCTTTTCTATAAAGCTATGGACCATGAAGTTTTGGATTTTCCTAGAATGATTGCTAAAGTTGAAAAGATGAATACGAAACAAGAAAACTATGAGACAGGCCAAGAAACTAAGGATATGATAGAACCCCAAAAATAATCATAGATTGTATTACTACAGATGAAAGAAACCTTGAATGATCACAGAAATATCAACTTATCAGAGGTCTTAAAAGAGAAAGAGTACATAGAAAAAAGAATAGGAGACTTCGACATAGACTATGTTCTGGATGAGGAAACACAGGTATATATCATGACAGAAAGAAGTTGGGAAATTTTGGGAAAGCCTGCTATGGTTCCTTCATTAGGAGGAATAGGATTATTTAGAGGAAAGTTGATAACCCTATGTGGAAGACTTACCCAGACATCTATGAGTTCTCATGGCACTTTGATAGAAGAAGAATTTGATATTGTTAAATTTGTTGAGAACAACTCCCCATTTTCTATCTTGCTAGGAAAAACCTGGATTGAGAAAGATCAGATACGAAGAAAACAAGAAGAGGAAGATCTACAACAAAAGAAGCAAGAAATAAGAGATTTCATGGCTAGGAGAATAACACACTTACTGGAAGAACAAGAGAACCAGTCGAAGCTACTAAGGACCAAACATATGGATGTCGAAGTTGAAAGAACACAGGAAGACTGGAAACACCTATCTGTACAAGAGAGTAGAGAACCTACCCCAGAAAGAGAAGAAGTATTACCCTTGAATCCTATGAAAGACCCTCCACAGTGCGAAGTTATCATGCCAAGAGGAGATAAGAATGATAATGGAAAGAGGAAACCGGTGATTCAGATCACAAGAAAGAAGGCCAGAAAGCTCAGTAAGAAGAGGGAAAAGTTAGAAAAATTGCAAAAAGTTCCAGAGAATACTTCACAGAAGGAAGCTTTCCAGAACTCGAACTTCGCTGGAATATCAGTACAGCATAGATTGGCACTGCGCCATGACAAAGAAATATGACCATTGGAGGAAATATGATCATGCAAACGATGCTCCCGAATGGTTAGGAAAGCAGTTATGGCCCAAAAGTTCACCATTGGACCGTTGGGACCGCACCATAACGAACAGAATTGCATTGAATAAGGCTTTGCAATCCATTGAAAGAAATCGTTACGGAAATATCTATTTATCCTGTCGAGTGTTGCACCGAGAACACTTTTTCCAATTGTGATTATCCGAGCCCACAGAGAACTAGTTGATTTCATGTAGTGATCATCGATACCTCACCATCCATTCTGTTACATTGATTATTGTTGACCGACCTAAGATATCAAATCTCGAGTGTGCATGTCGGATGTAATTAGTGCAGCAGAAAAATTCGTCAAAGAGATTCTAATAGACCTCATGGCCGAGAAGGTGATGTCCACAGGCATCCATGCCTCATCGACGCTAGGAGTACAATCCTCCTCATCGACTGCTCGTGGATCTGGACCATCCTGAGCTGTGACCGAGAAAAGAACCAAGCATCGTGATGACTTGGCGAATGAGAAGCTAATTCCATCCATCCTACCCGACTACATCCCACCCCTAGCTGGTGTGGTGAGTCGTGACATTGTCTTGAGTGACTTTGACTCCCAAAGGGAATACAAGCAGGTAGACTGCAGTTGGAGAGGATTTCAACCTTGAATATCAATGACTATAACCTAGGATACCACAAGAGCTATGACATGCTTGCACCTCACAAATATTTGACCAAGAACAAGGGAAAGAAGTTGAAGATCATCCCCCAACCATGGACTATGGACATCATGAGGTCCATTGTCTTGAACGTGATGAAGATACCACATTTTAGAAGGCATCAGGAGGTTAACGCGTGCGTTAAGCTCCTGTTGTCGTGGTTCCATGGTGGGTATCTATGGTTAGATAGACGCATCACTATTGATCCGGAACTGATCCATAGGATCACCGGATTGAGCATGTAGGGACCATACCCACAAGACTTTTATCCAGGAAAGGCCGCAGATCATGCCTTGGCATAGAAGATCAAAGACACCTACAGTGATGTAGATAAAGAGACGTGAGGCTACAAGGTAGCCTCCATTCAAAATGGCACAGTGCATCTTACTTTCCAGTTGATTGCTGGTAAGCTAGTCTGAAAGAACAAAACCACGCAAGTCACAGGGTTTGTCATTGACCTTGCAGGAAAATGCGTGGAAGGACTACAAATGAAATGGGCCAGTTACCTAGTCAATTAGTTAGAACTAGATTATCGTGAAGCTCAGGATCAGTTCTATGAGTTCCATTTTAGCTCGTTGGTGACCCTCATCGCATTCACTGCTTGGGAGATGCCAGAAGGTGCGACCTTCCCTAACATTGATTCATTCAAACCACTAGCTGCGAAGTTCACCATGCTCTGGTATTCGAGTGATATGGAGAAACAATGGCAGTCGGACACAGTATTCCATACCTACTACCTTCAGCTGAAGAGGGTTATTGAGTCTTTCCCTCATATGACGTCGAACACCCTAGACAGGTTCTGGCCCCTTATGAAGTTCCACATAGATAGGCATTTTATTTATATCACTACGCGCGCAGAATAAAGTAAAGAAGAGCTTCAGTCCTACTACAAGCTCACAGAGAAGGACCTGGAATAAATCACTAAGGAATGTCCCATAGAGTTCCTTATATCAGTCGACTAGGCATAATTGTCCGACCCCAACCTCATTGCAAGTACAGTGGTTACTCGTGAAGAGTATGATGCACCCAATAGTAGCAGGAAGAAAAATAAGGAATATGTACAGGAAATACATAGCAGATCAGAAGAGACTACATCAGATTCATCTAGCAGAGGAGGAGACGATGAAGTGGACAAAGAATAAATAAGGGGAAGAAGACAATCAATAGCAGGGCGAAGTAACACCACCTAGGAACCCCCTTGAAGAGGAAAAGACATCCAAGAAAAGAAATGTTTCCCCAACGAAACCTACATCGCGGAAGAATTCCAAAGCGAGTAAGCCGAAGCTGCAGACTGTACTCACAGTCGATGATTTTGACTTCATTATCGCAGCTGTATAAGATGCCTCGGAAGATATTTTGTAGAGAACTGAAGCCAAACAAGAAACCATGTATGAAAGGATTGAAGCAAATCTAAGAGGATTACAACAATCCCTTCACTCTAGCCATGCAGTGTCCACTGTGCCCCTGCCACCAGAAGAACCAGAGTTGGGAGATGAGCCTGCCCAACTCCGCAGAATAGCTGATCCGACCGAAGCTCACCTTCATCGCATTCAGGAAGAAAAATAACAGGCCACAATGGCCCTGAAGAAATCACAAGAGGAAATTATAGAGCAACGTCGAGTTGCGCAACAAGAGAAGGATGACCTCCAAATCAAGTTCGAAGAGGATAGAGCACAGATACAGCAAGAGAAAGAACAGTTGCTCACAGAGCAGGTTGGAGTTAAAGAAGCAGTCTGCAGATCACTTCTCTATGTGACGAGCTTAGAGAAAATGGAGGAAGACCCGATGGAGAATCAAGTGACGAAGCTTGTTGAAGCCATTCAGTAGCTTCAACAGAGAATAGAAAAAATGGAGCTACAAACAATGCCAAGCACTCCGCAGGAAGTGCGAGACCAGAGAGAAGCAACTACCCAGAGCACAGTTGAAAGTATCAAAGCATTATCCATGGAATGTAAATATCTAAGTAGTCGCAGCTCCAGGAAGCAGCAATAGTACAAGCACAGTTAAATCCCTTATCAGTGGTCGAGTGAATGAAAACATCCCAAGAACAGAGCACGTCTCAACAACGGGTCCATTCCATACAAATAAAAGTCATGGAAGTGACTTAGAAGCTCCAACCAGTCCAGGATGCAGCTTGCCTACTTTTTGAGGAGATTGAAGGCTGAGGAGTAGAGCTGGAATGAGTAGTCACTTCGGTAGAACAACGCTTAGAGGGACCTGTGAATGAGGCAGTTATTCAATAGTTTTTCGAGTAGGAGACCTTGGCGCAACAACAAGTTGAAGCATCTTGAGCCAAGCTCGAGTATTTTGAGGCAGAGTTACCCAGACCATAGTGACTTGGGATGAGTCACATGTGAGTGTTGGGGGCCTATTGGCCCTTGACCAATTTTTGGATATCCTTGGTCATGTTTGACCTCTTTTGGGACTTTGACAGGATGGTCAAAGGTGGAGCGCAAGTCGAAGCGGAGATAGCGAGATCTCGACCCCTTTTTAAGGTAGTTTTTTGGATTAGGGGTTATGTAACGGGTATGGGATGTCGACCCATGGTTTTACCCATGTTTAGGCCCATTTTGTCATGTATAAATAGAAAGTTAGGCGATGTAAGTAACGATGTATGGGTGTGGTGCTAGGTGCTAAGTATTGTGCTAAGTGCAAGTAATTGTAAGAGGTTTTGTGCATAGTGTATGTTGAGACTTGCAGAGATAAGTGCAGGTCATCTATGGTGATTTGTGTACAGACTGTGAGAAGATTTGTGTTGTAGCCTAACTCGGGGAAGGAGGATCTGGCGAGGTGTGCGCAGATCTCCTATCCTCTGCGGAGTAATGTTTTGATGCTTTGTGCCTGTAAGAATCTTGACAGAAGATAATAAAGAAGAGAAGAGTTGGTGGACATAGCCCCACACTGGGGTGAACCACGTATATCCTATGTTATGGTTGCTTTGTGCATTATGGTTATATGTTATTGATGTGATTTATGCTTAATGTTGATATCTTTATGTATGATGCATCTGGTATGATAGCTTAGTGCTTGGTAATGTGAATGAATGTTAGATCTAATCTATCTCTCCATGTGAAGTGCTTAGATGTGTTATATCTTGTTGAATATTGCGTTGCTCTGCAATTAGGGTTTACATATGCGATGTGAATAAGGGTGAATGATAACTGCTAAGTGCTTGTTAGAGTGGTGTAATCATAGATCTATGTCCCAGCTAAGGTTGCAAACACTTGAGTCATGTAACCACCTCGACCTATACCTCGGGTGAGAATTCATATTCTTCGTAGGTTTTGTCGAAAGGGCCGGTATTTAGGTTTTTGTTGGTGTGTTGTTGACCTGGTTCTGCCCCCGTTGCCAACAAGAACCTCCCACTTTTCATGGTTTGAACGAACTAGAATAATTTTTGACAAACTATGAAGAGGAAGTCTTGGAAAATTACAAGTTGTTAGCCCTTGATATTTCATTAAAGGAAACACCTACAATATGGTGGGACATGCACAAAGAACCGATTCAATATTGGTATCAGTGTAAAAGGTTATTGTGCATTACATTTGGCACAGAACATGGGAACAATACATTGCAAAAGTATGTTGGACGAGGAATATCAGTTGAGAACATACAGAAATTCATAACACAATGGAGGCTGACACCACCAGAAGAATGGCCTCATTACTTTATTCATACATTGGAAGGGATATCAGGGAACTGGTACATAGAATACGAACTACACAGAGGCACTACAGAATGGACAATATTACATCAGAATTTTGTGGTAACTTTCTCATTTGAGCATGAGAACCCCAATATCGATTCAGCCCTGAAGCTGATGCAGGGAATGATTTTTTTTTAGGAACCTGAGGTAGAAATTATAACAGAATATCAATAGAAGAACAGGCAGACAATCAAGGACATACTCTCATATTATCATGTCACAGAGGACACACCAAAATAATAATATCCCCGCAACATCCAGATAACAGAGATTGAAGGAGAAAAAGAGGTAGAAGGTACATCATTGGAATCAAAAGAATTTTTTGCACCAATTAAGGTCAATAAAGTCAAAATTGGGATAGAAGAAAACCTTGAAATGGAAAGCATTGGAGACTACTAGGATGAGAAGACACTAGAAAGGATATCAAAATTATTGCGCGAATATAATGACCTATTTCCAGCAACCTTTACAGAGATGAAAGGAAAAGCAAGTGAGTTGGGTGAGATGAATATACCCCTAAAACCAGATTCTAGACCTGTTAGACAGAGACCTTACAAGTTGAATCCAGTGTTTAAGAAAAAAGTGAAAGAAAAACTTGATCGAATGCTAGAAGTTGGTATCATAGAGCCAATGGAAGAATTTGAATGGATGAGTCCCATGGTGGTCTGGGAAAAGGAACAAGGAGGAATAAGAATTTGTTTAGATCTAAGGAAATTGAATGATGTTTGATTACATGATCCTTTCCCTACCCATTTTACAGATGAGGTCTTAGAGAATGTGGGAGGCCAGGAAGCATATTCCTTCATAGATGGATTCTCAGGTTATCACCGTATTAAAATAGCTCTAGAGGATAGGAATAAGACTACATTTGCTACAGAATGGGCATCCTGTCAGTATACAGTTATTACCTTTGGAGTGAAGAATGCACCAACTATGTTTTCAAGGGTGGTAATAGTTTCTTTTAAAGATTTCATACATAAGTTATTAGAAGTATATTTGGATGACTGGACTATTTTTAGTCTATTAAAAGATCATGTAGATGTATTAAGACTAATGTTGGACAAGTGTAGGCAATGTTAGATCTCATTGAACATCAGGAAATGTATTTCAACACACCATTTGGGATACTGTTAGGACATGTACTGTGCAAACAGGGTTTGCTATTTGACCCTACCAATATTGTTGTAATTGTGAACTTACCACCACCAAAGTCAGTGTCCCAGTTAAGATCCACACTTGGACATACAGGGTACTACAATAATTTTATCAAGGGGTATGCATGGATTATTGTGCCAATGGAAAAGATGTTGAAGAAGGACACCAAATTTCAGTGGAACGAGGATTGTCAGAAGGGATTGGATACTTTGAAGGAGAATATGGTGACATCACCTATTTTAGTGTTTCCAGATTGGGAAAAAACATTTCATGTACATGTTGATGCATCAGCAATAGAACTTGGAGCAATTTTGTCATAGCTAGGATCAGGTGGCTTAGATCATCCTATAGTCTTTAGAAGAAGGAAATTATTAGACTCAGAGAAGAATTAAAACACAACAGAAAGAGAAGGTTTAGCCATGGTGTATGCACTGCATAAATTCAGACACTACTTGTTTGGAAAACACTTTGAAATGTTCATTGATCATTCTACCCTCAAATATCTAGTCAATAAGCCAGTGTTGGGGGGGAGGATCTATAGTGGATATTATTGTTTTAGGAGTTTGATTTTGAAGTAATATTTAAACCAAGTAAATTGAATGCAGGACCAGATCACGTATCAAGGATAACCAATGGAGAAGAACCTACTAACTTAGAAGATAAATTTCCTGATGCACAGTTATTTTCAGTATATATAGTCGATGAGTACTTTACTGATATCATTAAATTCTTGAGCACAAGATTTGTGCCAAAGGAGTTTAGTGCCACACAGAAGAAAAACCTGGGTAGTTAGATCCATAGACTATCAATTGATTGTAGGTCATTTATACAGGATGGGAGAAGATAACACTCTAAGAAGGTGTGTGATGGAGCATGAACGGCCCGTTGTTCTGGCAGAAGCTCATGAAGGTATAGTTGGAGGAAACTATGCAGGAAGGCATATCATGCATAAGGTATTGCACACAGGTTTATGGTGTTCAACAGTTCATAAGGATGCAAAATAATACTGTCAGAATATTGATGTCTTTCAAAGAGTTGGAAAACCCAATAGGAGGGATGAGATGCCCCTAAGACCCCAAGTAACTCTTCAAGTATTTGACAAGTGGGAACTAGATTTTGTAGGACCTATTAATCCACTAGCAATAAGGTCAGGAGAATGATACATCATTAATACAGCATATTATTTAACTTGATGGGCAGAAGCATCACCACTCAAGGATTGTAGCATAGAGACAACAACACATGTCCTATTTGACCAGGTGATTACAAGATTCAACTGTCCTAAGATTTTGATGAGTGACCAAAGAAAACATTTTATTAATAGTACCATCCAGGCTATGATTGAGGAATTTGAAGTTTATCACCAGAAGAGTACACCATATCACCCTCAAGAAAATGAGACGGTAGAAGCTTTCAACAAGATTTTGGAAAATTCCTTGACAAAGATCTGTAATGTTAACAGAGATGATTGGGATTTAAAAATACCATGTAAAAGATAATTAATATTGTGTAAATATTAATATTTGGATTGTAACCCTAATTTGTATTGTGAAGGGTACAAGTCGGCCCCACCATGTAAAAGATAATTAATATTGTGTAAAGATTAATTATATTTTTGTGTTGTACGGGTCGGCCCTATTATGCCAATAGACACACGTATTGTTGTGTTGGGTATTGTATATATAAGTGAGTTGATCCCCATTGTGTATCACTCACACACACTTCATTGTAACCTTTTGCCAAGCTAAGTGTATGACTAAATTGCGCACTTCTCTTAGGTGCAAGTTTCCAGGTCAAAGAAGCACCCTCTTATGTGCTCTATGGTTTATGGTGTGGGGGATATTCTCTTGACTCTATAGCAAAGAATTTTTGGGTGTTTCCCTTGATTGAGAAGGGTTTTCCCAGGATAAACTCTTGTGTTCTTGTGCATGGTTATTCTTCTTGTGATCTTGGTTACTGCAACTATAGTAGCTACATTGTTTATGGTTCAAGTACATGCTAAATTGAAATAAACTACATGTGCATGAGCTAAGCATTAAAATTCAACATGGTATCAGTGTTGAGTTCCTGAAGATCCATTGCACAAGGCATTGAAAATCCATTCGTCACTTTCTTGTTGCAAATGCAAAAATGACCCTCTTTCTTTTGCCAGTTTTTGCACCTTCCACTTGAACGTTGGGGATAAATTTTGCATAGGTGTGTACGGCCTCCTACAATGCACCTTCAACAACCCTCAAATTGCAAATCGGATTTTTTTTATATTTTTAGCTCCTATGGTTTCTAGGGTTTCTGCATAATTTCAGCTTCTATGGTTTATGTAGCTCGTTGAAGGATGTTTGCAGCTCACCGGAGTTCTTTTGACCTTCCAAGGCTTATTATTGACAATCATAAGTCCAAAGAAACCTAAGGTTGCTAGCCTATCCTAACCGTTAGGTTTCCTAGCCTAGTCGTTAGGTTTTGTGAACAATATGCAAACCATGAGGAACAAAACTTTGGTGGAGGAAAGGCTTAATGGATCAAGCAAATTTAGCTCCTGGAAATCAAGACTACAAATCACTCTGGAAGAGGATGACCTATCGAGTTTGATATAAAATACTCTACCAGAAACAACAATCGATGAAGATAAGGTTGGTTGGAAGGTAGACGATGTCAAAGCAAGGAAGATAATCATCTGTTTAGTAAGAGATCGTTTACTACCTCGTATTTCTACCTTGAAGATAGCCTATGAAATGTATGATTCATTGAATAAGATGTTTGAGAGAAACAACACAATCATAGCTCTTACATTGAAGAACCAGCTTCAAAATATCAAGATGAAAAAATCTGACACCATTGCCACCTTCTTCATGAGAATCTCATAGATCACAGATCAGCTAAGTGCCATTGGAGAAACCATAATAGATAGAGAACTTGTCATGACTACTCTCAATTCTCTTCCAAGACATTGGGAACCATTTCTTCAAAGTATCGGTGGAAGATAATATATACCTAAGTTTGATCATCTATGGATAGACTGCACTCAGGAGGAAACCATAATTATAGCCAGAGGAGTGCAAGACTCCCATCATGATGAAAATCAAGCTCTTACTTCTCAAGAAAAGAGAGACAGAAGAAATAGAAGAAGTTTCGACAAAGCATTCAAAGACAAGAAAACTTCAGCAGCTTCAGGTCATGAACATAGAAAAGACATATCAAGGATTCATTGTTTCAGAAGTGACAAGTATGGACACATTGCAAGAAATTGTCCTACCAGGAAGAAAGGAAGAAAACTTGCATCCACTGTCGATGTTGATCCAGAACCACATCAAAGAAATGAAGACATAAAAGATGAAGCATTATTCTTCATATCATCACTCTTAAGTACAGTTCCTACAGATAGTGATATTTGGTTAATTGAAAGTGGTGCTTCCAGAAACATGACTAGATACAGAGAAAATATTACAGACCTTGTTGAGAAAGAGTCTTGTCTACATTTTGTGCATGGTGATAATTCCATATATACTGTGAAAGGAGTTGGAACTTCTACTTCCAACTAGATTCTGACATACCACTTCAATTAAGTGAGGTATTATATGTACCTGGGATAAAGAGGAACATTGTCTCTATTTCTTCCTTAGAGGATAAAGGCTACAAGGTTACCTTCTCTGAAGGAAAAGTTATTGCATGGTAGAAGAACTCACACATGGATTATGCTCGAGTGATTGGTGTTCAAGAAAACAGTTTGTACAGATTAATTGTTCGACCAGTCCAGACTCCATTACATGATACTAGCAGCTTAAGCGAGTTATGGCATAGGATACTTGTTCATTTACATTATAGATCCCTTCCTTCTCTAGGGAAGATGATAACATTCCTTCCAAAGATACATGTTCAACATAATGGCATTTGCAGAGGTTTTTCTCTTGGAAATAATGTCAAGGGGTCCTTCTTGAGTAGTGATAGTAGATCCAAGGGGATATTAGACTTTATACATGCAGATGTTTTTGGACCCATGATTGTTGCTTCCATGAACGAATATTTGTACTACGTGCTCTTCATCGATGATCACTCTCAGAAGACGTGGATTTACATATTGAAGACCAAGGATGAAGTCCTTGCAATATTTCAAGAGTTTAAAGATCAGGTTGAGAACATGATAGAGAGGAGGATCAAGGTTTTGAGATCAGATAATGGAGGAGAGTACACTTCATGGGATTTCACTGATTTATGTATTGAGGCAGGGATCAAGAGGGAGTACATCGTTCATTATAACCCTTAGTAGAATGGGGTTGCATATAGGAAGAACATAACCATTATTGAGGCAACCAAAGCGATGATACATGATCAGAATCTACCTATGATTTTGTGGGAAGAGGCATACATGACAGTTGTGTATGTTCAGAACAGAAGTCCTCATCAAATTTTGAAGAACATGACTCCTGAATAATCCTTCACCGCAGTGACACCTGAGGTTGGACACTTCAAGATATTTGGGTGTCTAGTATGCTTTCATGTACTCAAGGAGAAGAGGACCAAGCTAGACCCTTCAGGTAGAAAGGGTACATTTGTGCGGTGTAGTGAATCTTTGAAGGCATACCAGATCTACATCCCTGGTCAAAGACATATCGAGGTTAGAAGAGATGTCACTTTTGAGGAGGAGATAACCTTCTAAAGATATAGATAATATCATATGGAGATTGATAGTGAGAAGAAGGAAGAGACGATACCTTCTCCCCCTTCAATAGTTCAGAGGGAGATAGTTACAAATCCAGTTGATCTTCCCATAGACATTGCAGTAGGCCATAAGAGACCTTCTTTGGATCAACAGACTCTGTAGGAGGTAGAGGAACAAGCATCTCCTCATGGTACATTCTAAGAGAGCAAGAGACCATAGATATTTTTGAGCTATGTTTCAGCCATGAGCTACATCATTGATACTAAGCCTTCTTGTCATGGAGAATCAATAGGTCAACAGGTTTGGCAATATTCCATGGTCAAAGAGAATCAGTCCATCATGATGAAAGATGTGTATTGTTCCGAGACTAGAAGGGAAGTCTATAGTGACCTCCAAGTGGATCTATAAGATCAAACATGAAGTTGATGGAAGTGTCGAGAAGTACAAAGCGAGATTTGTGGCTAGAGGATTCTCTCAGGTGGAGGGAATAGATTATGAAGAGACATTTTCTCTTCTTTTCGGATACACTTCCATCCATATGATTATTTCCCTAGCTGCATCCATGGGTTGGAGACTACATAAAATGGATGTAAAGACATCCTTTCTCAATGGTGAGATTGAGGAATAATTTTACATCGAGAAGCCATATGGATTCATGACACATGAGAAGGAGTATCATGTATGTAGGTTGAAGAAATCCCTATATTGAATAAAGAAGGCACCTCATGCGTGAGAATATTGATGGATACTTGATGAGTTTGGGCTTTAGCAATAGTGTTGTTGATCCTAACCTATACTACCACATTTTTGGTGACAAGTGCCTGAATTTGGTCCTATATGTTGATCACTTATTCCTCACCGGTTCAGAAAGTCTTATTGTTGAATGAAAGCATTCATTGAATTCTGAATTTGAGATGAAGGACCTAGGCATGATACACTACTTCTTTGACTAGAAGAATGGCAGAGGACTGATGAGACTTTCTTGAGTCAAGGAAAATACACATTGGAGATTTTGAAGAAATTTGGGATGACAGACTGCAAATCCATGTCTACACCGATAGTGATGAATCTGAAGAAAATGAACGAGGCTTCTTCTGATTCAGGCAAGATTGATCCACATCTTTATAGACAACTGATTGGATCATTGATGTATCTAGTTAAAACTAGACCTGATATATGATATACAGTGAGTGTACTCAATCACTTTATGAGTCAGTCGAGATAGACACACTAGATAGCAGCAAAGCGTGTGTTGAGATATCTACGAGGCATAGTTGGTTATGGCTTGAGATATGCCTCTGGTGTAGACATGAGATTGCAGGGATATGCTGATGCAGATTGGGCATGGAGTGTAGTGGACTGGAAGAGCACATCCAGTTGTTGTTTTACCTTGAGATCTGCCATGGTTTCCTGGTGTAGCAGGAAACATACTTTTGTGGCTTTGAGTACCGCAGAAGCAGAGTACATTGCATTATATGTGGCAGTCCACGAAGCAGTGTGGTTTCATAATCTCCTTGCATAATTATTTGGACGTGAGATGGATTCCATTTTTATCCATTGTGATAACCAAAGTTGTGTGAAGCTCTCCGAGAATCCTATGTTACACGATAAATAGAAACACATTTAGATCAAATACCATTACATCAGAGATATGGTGCAGAGGAAAGAAGTACATGTGCAGTACCTTTCTACACATGAGCAAGTTGCAGATGTCTTCACCAAACTTCTTTCCAGGACAAAGTTCGAGTACTTCCGTGAGTACTTGGCCTAGTGGAGAATGCCTCCCTAGCTAAGAGGGAGTGTTGTTGATTGCAGCTTCATGAGACAATATCCAGGTCGTTCTCCTCTTGAATGAGTTGAGAGGATCTGTGAGAGAACCCATGTGATGGGTGTGTCATACTCCTCTAGACTGAGTTGAGATGACGAGTGGTCTCTTGTCTCTCTCCTCTGGACTGAGTTGAGATGACTTGATATGGTCTCATGTCAGACTCCTATGGACTTAGTTGAGTCGACTTGAGACGTCTCTCCAAATGGTACTCTTATGGACTTAGTTGAGTTGATTTGTTGAGAATGATGTCCCTATGGTTGAGCACAGGTGGACGTGTCCCTAGTGGCTCAGCACTAGAGGATCTGTGGATCCCTTGCTATATTGTCTGATAGTAAGATTTGTTGTAACACTAATTTGTATTGTGAAGGGTACAAGTCGGCCCCGCCATGTAAAAGATAATTAATATTGTGTAAAGATTAATTATATTTATGAGTTGTATAGGTCGGCCCTATTATATCAATAGACACACCTATTGTTGTGTTAGGTATTGTATATATAAGTGAGTATATCCCCATTGTGGATCACTCACACACACTTCATTGTAACCTTCTCTCAAGCTAAGCGTATGGCTGAATTATGCACTTCTCTTAGGCGCAATTTTCCAAGTCAAAGAAGCACCCTCTTGTGTGCTCTAGGGCTTATGGTGTGAGGGATCTTCTCTTGACTCTATAGCAAAGGATTGATGGGTTTTTCCCTTGATTGAGAAGGGTTTTCCCAAGATAAACTATTTTGTTCTTGTGCATGGTTATTCTTCTTGTGATCTTGATTACTGCAACTAGAGTAGCTACATTATTTATGGTTCAAGTACATGCTAAATTGAAATAAACTACATGTGCATGAGCTAAGCATTAAAATTAAACATATGTGTGATTCACCTTTGGAAATATATTATGGGTACTCATATGAGTATGAGGCACAACAAGTGACAAGGATACTTTCCTGGGAGTTGTTTAGAATCCAAGGATTACTTGAGTACATTGACGATGATTGAGATAGCAGATTTTCTGGTGCAGTTTGGTAGGAGACGAATAGATTAGCAAACACAAAGACAATTCCTAGTACTTGGTTTCCACTAGAGGATGGCATACCAGGAATTTGGCTCATTTTGACTCTGATGGTTACCAATATTGCATAGTAGCATCTAGTAGGTATTGGGAGTGGTGGCATTCCAGTTTGGTGGTGGGATCCAGGAATTCATTTGAGTGATAGATTGATTCAGGTGATGATGATGATCGACATAGCCATGAAAGTGAGTGGTTTGCTATATTGGGACGTCAGTAGAGGGGAGGTCGAGACTTACTCTATATGGAAAAACAAACTCGAGGCTAGTCATGGATTTGCAGACTTAGACTTCACTAAGACACATTCGCAGGGGAGGATTCAGGATAGTGGTTTTAGTCCCTTCAGGGAGTTCAGCTCGAGGTTCCAGGAGAGGAGGATGCAGACTGGGTGCATTGGTCCAATGGTGATGATAAGAGTGGTGCAGTGTTAGCATGGTGGTACCTTTCTGGGATTAGTTTGGGACCCTAGGATTTCCTTTCTTGAAATTTCAGCTACTATTGGAGATGTGAGCGTCGATTTTGAATTTTTGGAGTTTACTTTTGGGAGGCTTAGGAGTGGTTTCTTGGAGGAGAATTATTCTGAGGAGTTGAACGATTTTATGTAGATTATTATTGTTTGGATTATGAGGAGCAATCAGGTGGATCCTTGTATTAACACCTTACAGACCAATTCTATGAGTAGAGGGTGATTCATGTCATACAGGCTAGTTTGGGATCCTGGTGACTTTTATATCTATGGGGTTCTTGTGTTCTCATGGAGGAAATTTTTAGACGATATATTGGGAGATTGTTTGGACAATGCTTGGATGTTTGTAGTAGGTTGGGGGTGTTGGAGTATTAGGGTTTTTCCCTTTGATACTTGGGGACTAGGTGTCATGGATGCCCTATCAACTTGTGACCAGATAGACTTCTCTATGATGTTTGATTTTAGATTTGGTTTGGTTGAATTCACTAATATACATCAGGTAGATATGATCTTCAACAGTGGAGACGATTTTTTGAGGAATTACATTTTGTGGATGCAGGTGTGGAGGATACACGTTAGGTAGGAGGATCAAATATTTATGGTCAATGTGGTGCAGGGACAACATGATGAGTCCTTTCTGGTGATAGCATGGGACCCTGGTATTTTATGGGTTGACAGTTTGACAGTTGGTTCAAATGGGAGAGCGATTTGTTACTTTCATGAGCCTATTCATATGGCACAGTTGATCAGTTTCCTAGGTGGGACAGTCTAGGAAGAGTGTAATGATTCTTCACAATATCTAGTTTCTCTACTGATAGGTGACCTTCAAGGGGCCCCTGGTGTTAGCACATTGCAAGAAAATATGGTGAGTGGTAGGTGCTTTGCATATTTCAGATGGATTTGGGACCCGGGGATCATCATTAGTTTCAACTTGGTTCAGTTTTTTATTCCTATGGTTGTGATGGAATTTCTTGAGGACAAGCAATCTTTGGGAAGGGAGGACTTGTCATGTCTCCATTTTTGGATTTCCCTGTTTGATAGTGGAGATGAATTATGTGGCTTGTCAATGAAGAAAAAGGGAGTCAAATGGGGTTATTAATGTCACTTAGTTAGGAGATGTTATGTGTTCAAAGTGGCATTAAGGAAATAAGGTAACTTTATATTATTAAGTTGCTGGACCATTTTTAAAGTGACTTCTAATATTAAAATTAAAATTGGAGGGAAAATGAGGTTAGAGTTTGATTTGGTCAAAAGGGAAGAAGTTCTAGAAGGCATTGAAGAGGATAAAAAGAAGGGTGGAGCTTCATTTTGGAATTATGATTTGATCTCTCATTTTGGAAGTGTCGTTGGAGCCATTGCTTCATTAGGGTTTAGCAAAACCCTTCCACTATTGGTTTGGTTTCGGTGGTGCAATATTCATCATAGCTAGACAAGAGGGGAATCCATCTAGGATTTCCATTGGAGCTTTAAAGTGGGTTTCATATTCAACTGGAGGTTTATCATCATTGCAAAGGGGATTTGCGAAATTATCTGGAGGAGGTCAATCTCATTTTTTGCAAGTACCAGGAGGGTTTAAAGAAGCTTATCAAAGGCACCCTTGCTTGTTGAAGATGTTTATCCAGCGAGGCCCCTCCAAACGCCTAGCCTTGTCCCACGAGGGCCTTGTCCTGCAAGGGCCTTAGCAGACTGAAGAATATTACAGGATGGTATTGGGAGGCAAACTCGCTGGTTGAACACAGTTACTCATGTGAGGCCCTTCTTGTTGCTCAAACTCATCATGCGAGGATCTCCATAAGAGGGTTTTGGTGATTGCAGCAATGCATTCTTGGTTATATCCATGAGAGTTACAGTGGAATAGTGGGTTGTTTGTAGAATAGATAGTGTTGGAGCATATTTTTGTAGGAATAGGAGAGCCTTGGAGCAATTGGCATCATCTATTGACATCATTCCAAGTTGCTTGTTTGAGTTTGTAGTGTTGTTGAAGATGTTATAGAAACCATTATACTTTTGTTGTTGTTGTATTTCCTGACTCCATTCATAATAAAGGATGCCAATGTTGTCACTTCTATTATCTGTGTACTTAGATTGGTAATATGTAGTGCATGCAAATTGTTTGTGGAAATACTTCTATTGGATTTTGCATAAAGTATATCTGAATACAAATTTTTTAACAAAAGTGCAACACCAACAATATTGTAATTTTCACAGCAAAACACTTAAATCCTTGCCTAGTATATTTGGGGACATTACAAAATCAAGCAGAACAACCATATAATATGTATCGAATATGAAAAGGATGTCACCTTTCATAATCTGGTTTACACCAAACCGATCCAATTTCAGAGTGTTGGATTTCTTCAAGAAAGTTCAGATTCACCTGCTCCAATTCAAGAGAAGATTCCAATATGCCAACATTGTCGACGAGTTGTCCACGTTGAAGATCAATGCTTCGATCTTCATCCTTGCAATCATTTTGTACAGCATAATCATACTTTAGATAGGTGTTTCAAATCCAAGACAATGGCAAGAGTAAAGAACCACTATGGGTGGATTCCTTCTTGGCAATGGTCATCAATAGTCAAGAAGATATCTTAGTCATATCGATGAATTCACTCTCGAGTATTGACGCATCTTGCAGTGAAAGGATTATCATCTTCTCACCTTGTCCCTGACACGAGGGGACATCATCAGTGATTGATAGTCCAGCTTTTAGTTTCAAAGTCCTATCAGTCGAGCGGCGACAAGCGAGTGTGATTGGTTTGTGGTTTTCCTTAAACCACCACTCAGTAGAAGACCTTCAACTTTTGCTAAACAACAATTTGTGGTTTTCCTTAAACCACCACTTAGCACAAGACTTTCAACTTCTTCTACATCATAGTTTATGGTTATATTTAAACTAACATCGAGAGCACTTCCAATTAGCAGAAGACATCAGCTTCCATCTTCTAGCTTACTTAGGAAATTTTTCGTGAACCATTAAGCCTAGAGCAGGTTTCCAGAGTTTGTGGTCATCCTTAAACCACCAGATTGGTTTGTGGTCTTTCTTAAACCACCATCACCAGTTGGTTTCTGTTCATCCCAAAAACACTAGATTCAGAGAGCACATTCAACCATCAACAATTGTACACTTCCATATTTCAACTTCCCACTTTTAGATATCAACTCTCACCTTGCACTCACATACACCCCTTCGGATTAAGGGGAGGAAATGTTGGAAATACAATCCATTAGGGTTACCCACTTGACAAAATATGAAATGTCAAGCTATTTTAACGAACATCAGGCGTCCAAAAAACCTTGAAAGATGAATCCAAAGGTCACATTATATATATATATATATATATATGTGATTAATAAAATATACATCCACCCTTATCTTCATTTGATATGTTCCAATACAACAAAATGTCTTTTACTAATTCACAAATTTAATATTTATACTTGTACTTCTTGACTTGTGACCTTACAATTACTTTAATTTCTCAAGTGTTAAATATAACTTTTTATATTTCATAATTGAACAAATTCATTAAAAACAATAAAATACTTCACTACATTATAGTTTTTTTAATTTTCTAATCATAAAATATAACTAGCGAATGTGTAGATACCCACAAACTTTAGCAAATGTGTAGATACCCACAACGATGAATTATGGGGAAAAAAATGTCGACTCCAACTAAAAAATAAAAAGTGATATTGTTTAATAAAATAAATAAAAGAGTGATATTGTTTAATAAAATAAATAAAATATGGTATTCTTAAAAACAGGGAACGAAAACATATTTGAAGGGTGGAAGCTGGCCTTCTTAATTTCAGACTGTTTTGATTCATATGAGATACCAGTCATGGTCTCAAAACAGATATAATATTGTTTAATAAAATAAATAAAAGAGTGAGATATAATATTGTTTAGTGAAATAAATAAAAGAGTGATATTGTTTAATAAAATAAATAAAAGATGGTATTGTTAAAAACAGAGACGAAAACATATTTGAAAGGTGGAAGCTGGCCTTCTTAATTTCAGACTGTTCTGATTCATATGAGATACTAGTTATGTTCTCAAAACAGATATAGTATTAGAATAATAATTATATAAAACATTTTAATTGGGTTTAGTTTTAGTGATGTGTGTTTATAGTATTAGAATAACAATAATAATAATCTATTTTTAAAGTCTACGAAGGTATACATACCCTATCCTCTCTGGATTTGAACCCATGACCTCTTAAGAGAAAACACATGTTCTTAACCATTACGCCCACTCAGACTGTACATTACAAATATATAGAACATGTTAATTGGGTTTAGTTCTAGTGATTTGTATTTAAAGGTGTTTTATTTCATCTAAATTTAATTTTTGTAAGTAACTATAAAATTTGATTTATCCCAACACTATTTTCGAAATACCATCTTTAAAATAAGAAAAAGTGCCCAATAAATTTCCATCCAATTAATTAAAAAACACATTAATAAAAAAAAGCACAATGCAAAACATAAATTATTCTTGTCATGCCAATGCTCCCTTGTCTCTTTGTGCACCAATGTTCCATCATGCCAATGCCAATTTTGCTGTGACCAACTTCCATGGCCGTTTCGTCAAACCAATGCTATCATGTACAGCCGCTGAGCTCGTGACTTCGAATTGTTATAAGTACAGATAAGATTACAGCCTGTTCACAGATTCTTGTCAGGTCCCTCATGGGTATTTACAAAGAAAAACAATTTATTTGTACAGACAACAATGGAAGAATCACGGGTCCAGTTGACCTACATGGGAGCCACCAGACCAAAGAAAACGGCCTGGTTTATGAAAAMCAGTCTTCTATATAAGCGGGAAGGGAAATGTGACAACAATGGCAGAATCACGGGTCCAATTGACCTACATRGGAGCCACSAKACCAAAGAAAACGGCCTGGTTTATGAAAACCGCTCTGCTATATAAGTGGGAAGGGAAATGCAGGAGCATAGCCGCACTTATTCTCAAGTTTAGTTTACTCTGCGCAAGMARTATTAGAAGGATGAAGCCCATGAAGATAMTTGCCATGGCAGCTGCTATRMTATCTTTGCTCGCCAGAATTTCTGTGGCTCGGGGTTATATTATAATATGCAATGTGAATAAGGATGATTTAATGCCATGTATGCCCGCAGTAACACACTTTAGTGTACGGCCTCCTGCGCAGCCGGTTCAAGCTTGTTGCAGTGTGTTAAGGACTGCAAATCTGACGTGCTTCTGTGAATTGGAAAATAAGTATCCATGGCTTCTTTACATGTTCGGCATCGACCCGGATCTAGCCAAGGCTTTGCCTGGAGAGTGCAAGCTAAATTCTTTTACTCGCTGTTAACTGAAAGTTGACTCTGGGCATGAGGTTGCCATTGCTAATAATCTCGATTTTTCTGCGTTGTCTGTAATGTGTGGCGTGGCTTGATGTGGAAATTTATGCTGTGACGTAGGGTTTTTTTTGTATGTAAGAGCAAGCTCTGTGCTTTGTTTACAAATAAGATAAAATCCCAGATTCCTGATCACTGTAGTGCCGAGAGATAGATTGATTTCTCTGCGTCGTTTGTAATATGGTTTATGGTGTGATGTATTTGTAAACAAAGCAAGCTCTTTGCTCTGGTAACAAATAAGATCAAATCCCAGATCCCTGATCACTGTAGTGCCGAGAGATACATTAATTTCTCTGCATCGTCTGTAATGCTGTTTATGGTGTGATGTATTTGTAAACAAAGCAAGCTCTGTACTCTGTTAACAAATAAGATCAAATCCCAGATCCCTGATCACTGTAGTGCGGAGAGATACATTAATTTCTCTGCGTCGTCTGTAATGTGGCTTATGGTGTGATGTCGTAGTTTTTACTCTAATGATATATCTCTCTGTGATTTGGGATGATTTGGTAAGAAGTATACTAAAAGTTCTATCTTTTCAAAGTTTTTTGGTGATTTTTTCGTTTGAGTTTGTTTGAAATTTGGTGAGGAATGGTTGGATCTGCAGATTTGAATGGTTAAGTTTGTATAGTTCAAGTGCTTTAGAGATTTTTCATCAATCTGAATCCATTTATGTATTCAAAAATGTAATTTAAACAACAAAAAATAACAATTTTGTTCAGATTTACATCACCCCATTCAAACCAAAAAACCCAAAAAATAAAACGTTTAACCGACACCATTTGAAAATGGCTATGGTTATTTTCCCATCTAATTTTAAAAAACTGCAACCAAAAACATTATACCTTCTCTGTCACGCTTGATTTGGTTGCTTATGCTATGAAATATACGATGTTGAAGCTGCCATATGGTTATGAACTTTTATATAATCTTCTTCAAGAAGATTTCTCGCACATGACTTCCACAAATTTCAGTGATCTTACAAATGCAGCAGATAACTATTATCAGACTAAAAATATATAAAATGCATGATATTGTATTGTTCTTACAGTTGCCTTATCCTTCGGAGGGGATGAAAGGTCACTTTTTGCACAAATGGTTTTATCTAAATTAATTTCAAGTGCCTTTACTTCAAACTATGAAATATTGGTTGATTAACACACTTTTCATTTTCATCTTCTCAAATTAATGTAATTGCTTATTTCAAACTATATATTTTTTGTTGCATAACACACTAAAGGATATTTCATTTTCATCTTTTCAAATTAATGTGATTGCTTTTATTTCAAACTATATATTTTTTCAATGCATAACACACTAAAGCACAATGGTTTATATCAACAAATTTACTATAAATATTCAATACAAAATATTTAAAACAAACTATATATTTTTTCAATGCATAACACACTAAAGCACAATGGTTTATATCAACAAATTTACTATAAATATTCAATACAAAATATTTAAAAACAATATGCGGTAATTTAAATTATGTGTAAAATAAATATTATAAATCAAAATATTAAAAAATTAAAATATATTTAATATTTAATATAGATTAAATCTGTAAAATAAATACTATAAATTAAAATATTAAAAAATTAAAACACATAATGTAAAAAAAGATATGAAACATTAATATATGCATAAACCTCACTTAAAAAAATTAAAATACATTTAATATAGATTAGATTTGTAAAATAAATACTATAAATTAAAATATTAAAAAATTAAAATACATAATGTAAAAAAGATATGAAACATTAATATATGCATAAACCTCATTTTAGGGTCATTTAACTGTTGGATTGATTTAATATTAATTAAATATTATTTTATTTTGTTTAATACTTTAAACACATTTTTTACCAATATAACTTTTAATAAACTAAATAAAAAACATAATGAGTGATGTAAAAAAAATTAATTATAAACATAAATTAACACCCATTTTGGATTTCTATAATTATTCCACTTGGTTTCCAAACAAGCCACCTCACCCCATAAGAGTTAGTAGAATCTTCATTTATACAGGGTATTGTAGAAACTTCACCACACAAATGCAATAGAATCTTCAAAGACAAGGAGTAGTCCATGTGCATGTGAGAGCTTTTGAAGAATGAGTGTGCCCCATTTGATTGGAAAGGGCTTTTCAAGAAACTTTCAATTCTAACTATTTTTTCCAAAGGATAATTAGGGTCATCCTATACTCTTTCTCGTCCCATAGGTGATGTTTGTTTTTCTCTGAAACATGATTTTCCCTAGCTATAAATGCATCCCTCTTCTCATGCATAAAAGTATTATTTCAATTTTTCAATTCCAGAGATGAATTAGTGGTCATGTTCATGACCTCTACAATGTACTTTTCACATTGGTGGAGACCCTTCTTAAAACTCTATATTATCTTAGCAATAAACAATGATAGAAATAGTGAGCCATTTCTTTCTTGTTTTCTCATCATTCAAGACCCACTTGATACTCTAGATTACCAATGACCAAGCACTTCCTTAGATTCCCCAAACCCTCATCTATGAACTAAAGAACTAGATTGTGAGCTAGTTAAATATGTTCCTCTTACATTTCCTATTAATCACCAAACCCACATAATTTTCCATGCTATATAAGAAAAACAATAAACTATGAATATATTTCTAGACATTGCACACATGAAGACCAATGAGATATTGGAGTACATTAATGACTCAATGTTAGGGACCTAACCTCTCTAACCCCTCACGCAGGTAGAATAATATATTTTCCATGTAATAAAGGTCGACATTAGTTAATAAGGATGGCATAAGTTAATAATGCCTATTTAATAAATGTGAACAAGTCAATGTAAGAAGACCTAATAGAAGTTTTTGCTTCTAGAAAGATCTTCCGCTAGATTATTCTTTAGAAGACAAAATTAGTATAAATAAGAATTATTGTAATAGAGCATTGCTCTGCTCGAGGTTACTCCATCAAAGAGGAAAGTGAACATTGTTTTCTACCAATAAAAGTATCATTTTTGGTATTGTGGTTCTCTACATTTTGTTGTTTTGCTGGTATTTTCTACACTATTTATGTTTTCTACTTATTATAATAGATCTGGTACCTAACAAGTGGTATTCAGAGCACTTTCCTCTACGGAAAATGTGGGAATTTTTTTCCAGGGTAAGACATGTATTGTCGGCATCTTAAAAGCACAGAAATCTATCGTTCAACAGGTAAAACTATGGTGGGGAAGACTACACGCAGAGAATACAGTCGGTTTCACGGGGTTGTCTAAAACCCAATGTTTCACCTTGTTGGAAACCTATGTAACACATGTTGGTACCCTTTGAGTAGTACCGCAGGAGACAGAATCTGTACACAACCATCACTCCCACATACTGTCAGGTATATCGAGAGTCCCTTAGGTCTCATGAAACCATCCGTAGATCAGTTGTTCAACCACCTAACTTTTATAGTGACACCGATAACAACACTTGGGAAGATACTCTCTAGTACCTAGGTAATCAGGTAGTATGGCTACGGGTATGATTGAGCCTCTTTAGTTGGTGCCTGAGATATTTGGTTGAATACTACTACTCGAACCCACACATATACCATAGAGTTATAGCACAGGGAAAAACCTTATCTGTAGGAACCCTATAAACCCTAACCCATGGGAAAGAAACAAAACAGAAAAGGAACAGGTGAGATCTATTGTTGTGCAACCTTGCCTACTGCATTCTGGTTGTGAAATTCCTACATAATTTTTTCTATTAAAAATTTGGGTCGTTCGCCATTGCAGAATTCTTCAAGCCAGAGTTGATCCAGGTGGATATTGGTGGCCACCCAACTATTCCAACTAGAACAAAACAGTCTTCTGGAAACTTACTATTTTTAGCAGGTTTTCGGTTCCTAAACTTTCGAGGTCATTTTGAGGGCCTAAATGAATTTTTTTGGGGATCAAACACCTTAATTATAAACAAAAGATATGATTTATCCCCCAAAATTAATCTCCTCAACAATACATTTCCAAAGAGCTATCGTGTGCCCCAAACGGAGATTGTATGCCAAAGTTATGCCCTCAGGAAGTTGATACACCAAACTACCCAAAATGGGGTCCAAACAACTGTTGGCTTTTCATCTTCTAGGGTTAGTGTTTTGGATTTTCTTTATGTTAAAAAGGACTTTAAATCCTCATTGTAATCATCTTCTTGTGAATGTGAGTATATGTCACATCTTTTCTCAGAGACAAGCTGCCCCCATTCTAGCGAGTATTTCACTTTGTATTTCTACAGTTTTGTACATTTGCTCATTTATGTATCTCTGTGTTTATGGTTGCATCTCTGATATATTTATGTTATATTTGGATATTTGAGATATCTCTGTACATTTCTTTATTATATCTCCGCTCTCATTTCGTGTCGAAAATAATCTGGATCAGTTGTATCAAAGCACATTGTTCTTGATCGTTTTTTTCAGTGCATGTCCCTGACGAGGTACGAGCACAGCAAGTTGGGTCTCGATCTTGTCTCTCTTGAGGACAATCACTCTCTCACGCCAAATAAACCCTCCATGGTGGATGAAAATAAAAACGACGAAGTAGAAGATTCTATTATATGTTGCTTGAGAAAGCTCTCATGCGACAAAGGGATGAAATGATGGAGAGTTTTCCCCAAATCCTTCAATGCATGTCGATAACAATAGGTGTGTCTTCATCAACAGGGAACTTTGGAGGCACCTTGCCTTTCAAGGGACAAGTTAATTCTAATATTCTTGTATTTGAAGGACATATAGATGTGAATGCCCTAGAAAAATGGTTAAATCTGCTAGAAGGTTATTTCTTTGTTCACAATTTCTCTGACATGGAAAAGATCACCTTCACACTCCTTAAGGCTCTCCCCCATGTCAAACATTGGTGGGAAACTTATTGGGAGAAAAGTTCCATAGAGGAGTCTGGAATATATGGGGTCGAGCCCACTTGGGATTTTTTTGTGGATGCGATCAAGGAACAATATTACCATGTTGGTAACTATGATGACTAGTACATGAGATGGAACACATTGCGGCAAGAGAGGGGCCAAGTACTACCAGATTTCACCAATACCTTCCATACCTTGCGCACCAAGTTGGGTATCAAAGACTCTGAGCGACATTTGGTTCTGAAATACTATGGGGATCTACACAGATACATCCAAATTTAAATGGATTTTCTAGGAATCTCATCACTGGGTGTTTCTTATCGATATGTTGTTAAAATCGAGCAGAAATTTAAGCACCAGAACAAGCGAAAGTTTGGGTCTGCAAATCTGCAACAACCAAAGTATGGTAAAGACGACCCTAACAACCAGCCTTTAGAAAACCAGTCCAAGCCATAGGAAAAGAAGGGTAATAGAAAGACGAAGAAGGACACTGGAAAATGGTGTGATTTCCACAAAATCCCTTGGCACAACACTGATGAATGTCTCTCAAAACAGTCATTGGTGGTCGAGATCAAAGACAAAGAGTCGAACCCTGATTCAGAATCTGATTCAGAAAATACTTGTAGAAGATAGATAATCAATGCAAAATCCATTGTTATTGTCATGACCGCAACAATTCAACTAGAAGAAACAACAGATCTTGAAGAAGGGGAGTGCCTTTTTTCATAGATGTGGGTGAAGCGGACCCCGCTACATTTTATTATTGATAGCAGAAGCTAGAAGAACCTCATCTCAATAGAGGTCGTTAAACAGTTGGAATTGTCGAGAACACCACACCCACAACCATACAACATCAGGTGGCTTCACCAGTGACATGATCTCTGTGTCAGCCAATAGTGTCGATTTTCATATGGAATCCAACCCTTCAAGGATGAGGTATTATGTGATGTTTCCCCACTGGATTTTTTTGATATTATCTTGGGCTAGCCATATATGTGAAAGCACCATGCTATTCATGAGTCTCAACCTCATAGTGTCGTTGTTACTCTAGTGGGTCATCTCTACATGATACCGGAGGTAGCTCCAACTACTATCTCACCTAAACAGTGTTGCAAGGTAGTATCTCATACCAAAAAAATTATCTTCTTCACATTCTATTCAAAAGGTGAACAAAATAACATTGCAACCACTGCAGCTTCAGTCCAAGCACCTTCTATCCAACAGAAGTGGGTCGACAATATTGAAGCAAAGCACAAGGATTCCTTCTACACATAGTCATATCATGTAGCCAGATGGGTTAATAAGGTATAACCCTTCTAGCCATAGGTTTGTGATAGCCTTGAACAAGCTAAACAACACAACTTCTCCAACAAGGCAAGCAACTCATCAAGATGCAGATTCAGTAAATGCTTTTCCCTCTCCCTCGGTCACTCAATGAAATGGAGACCATTTCTTCCTAAGGAGGGAGGATTGATCTAGGTGGATATCAGTGGCCACCCACCTATTCCAACTGGCACAAAACAGTCTTCTAGCAACTTACTATTTTTAGCAAGTTTTCGGTTCCTAAACTTTTGGGGCCATTTTGAGGGCCTAAATGAAGTTTTTTCGGGATCATTCAGCTCAATGATATTTGAAGGCTTTGATTGATCCCTCAAAATGAATCTCCTTGAAGATACCTTTCCAATGAGATATTGTACGCCCCAAATGGAGATTGTATGCCAAATTTATGCCCCTAGGAAGTTGATACACCAAACTACCCAAAATGGGGTCCACAAAATTGTTGGCTTTTCATCTTCCGAGGTTAGGGTTTTGGATTTTATTTATGTTAAAAATACCTTTAGAGCCTCATTGTAATCATGTTCTTTCAAATGTGAGTAGTCTTCACATATCTTCTCATAGATAAGCTGCCACCATTCTAGCGAGTCTTTCACTCTGTATTTCTACAGTATTGTACATTTCGCTCATTAATAGAAATTGTGTATTACTGTATCTCTGTGTTTATGGTTGCATATCTGATATATTTTTGTTATATTAGTGGATATATGAGATATATTTGTACATTTATTTATTATATATCCTCTCATTTCATGCAAAAAATAATCTGTATCAGGAGTATAACTCTATAGAAAAGAAAAAAAAAGTATAGTGATCTCGTCGACACCCTTATTCGGGACCTATCCCATTGGATTCCTCTCTTCGCCCTAATCGTCATGATACCTATAATTTTTAAGAATTATTTTTCCCATGGAACCAACTCTCTTTCTAGCACCCTTATTTGGGACCTATCTCATTGGATTCTCTCCTTCGCTTTGATCCATATGGTACCTATAACTTATCAATTTTTTTTTATTTTTTTTTGTGTGTGGACCCACCCACCCTTCCCTGCACCCTTATTTGGAACCTATCCTGTTGACTTTCTCTATTTTCATTGATCGGTGTGGTACCATTCACTCATAATACCTTTTCTGTGTGCACCCACCTACCCCTTTCCCTCCTTAATGGCCTTGATCTAAAAATGAAGAAGACTTGTCTCCTTTAAATTGCAAGTGTAAAAATGGTATGTGTTTGGGTAATTGGATCAAGTTACTAACACATAAATTAAATATTTTTCAGTTAATCATGAGTAGCATATCAGGCATATAAAAACCATCAAAAATGAACACATAACACAACAAATGATAAATGAGTTCACCCCTCTCTTGGGCTACATCTCCTGGTCCATCTTCCCTTGGATCATTTTAATTATTCTTAAAAAGTGCATTTACAGTGCTCAGAATACAAAATAGATGGCTCCAGAACATCCAAAAACTCCTCGCTGGGCTTTTTCTACACCTAGTTTGGCCAAAAAATGAAGAAGCTACACCTCTTGGAAGTTTTCCCCTTCAAGCTTGGTGTACCTGCTCACCAAATTTCACCCTTTGTATGACTAACCCGGCCTATGTGTATTTTCCGTGCCAAAACACAGCACATGCAACAATCTCGCAAAACGAGTGAAATTGTAGGATCGTTTGCACCGACCCCCAATCCTCGGCAGAGAACCTAGTCGTATGGCCCCATGTGGCCAACAAACTAATTGTTGGCTCACTCATTGGCTAACTCCTTCGTGCGAAGGTGTGGTCATATGGAATGGTCATATGGCACCATTCTCGTGCCTTCTGGGCTAAACAGTCATGGGAAATCATATTTGCACCAAAGGTTCCATGGAGTGGTTGTATGCACCATCGTATGGATCAGGGGTTGGGGCTAAGACCTGACCCTTTTCTCCACCACCCGAACAATATTTTAAATTCAAATAATTTTAAACAGAATATAGGGGTAATTAACACCCGTAGGCGAGCTAGTAGCCCGACCTACGTTAGAGCTATGCCAACCTTGGAGGTCCCAGGTTCAACCCCCGCGGACTCCATTACAATTTTAATCTGTAAACCAATGATAGGGTGCCACGTGTCACCTTCCCATTTGACTTCCCAATGACATGTGTCGACCAATCATTGGTCCACGTTAAATTCCAAATAGACCAGCCACATCACCCATAACATAGCACCTGCCACGTGTCGAAGTTATAACAAGCCACATCAGTATCTCTACACCGTGGGAAGTCCACGTCACCTACCACATGTCATAGTTGTACCATGACACATCATCATTGTGCAGTCGTACAAACTATACGGTCAGCTACCACATCAGCACTGTACGGATTGTACAGTCAACAAAATTTTGTTTGTTTGGAAAAATGAATAGAACACGATATCTCTCTCATATGACGTCAGTTTGAACCCATTCAAGTTGCGTTGGGATTGTGAGAACGAGGCCTACACACCTATCCATTTTGAAGAAATTTCGAGCACTTTTATTTTTGAGAAAAAATTGATCCCCTAGATCACTCCTCCCCATTGGGAAGCTTTTGGATCTCCAAAAGACTAATTTTAGTCAATATGAAGATGAGGGTACAGTTCCCTCACCTTTCCAACCTCAATCCACTTGGAATTGCTTGGATTTGTGCCTTTAAGACCAACACGAAACTTGTCATGTCCTGTCTTGTACTTGGCTTGGTTCTTTTCCAACTGTTCTTGTACCATTTGATGCGCAAACTGAACTTGGTCAATGAACTTATTGGCCTTGTCAACATCACTATGACCATCAAGAGCCACATATTTCCCAAAGATAAAATCTAAAGGAAATTTTGGCAAATAGCCAAAACATGCTTCAAATGGAGGTGTTTGAGTCAATGAATGCTTAGCCCAATTATAAGCATGCTGAAAGTAATGTAGATGCTCATCCAAAAAATTAGGATGCTTTCTTTGCAAACTAGCCACTGTCTTGCCTACACCAAAATGGTCGGCAACAAGAGAATAATGTGCTTTCCTTATCATGTTGACTCTTTCACCCTGTGAAAAACATAGCTTGCCACGATACAAAAGTTTACCATGCACATAGGAATCCAATTCCTCAACTTAGTTAATACGACAAAAAGTTGCATAAACATATTTGAAATCAGCATCTAAAGCATATTTCTCAACATATCTCTCATGCAGGATAATATTATGCTTAAAAATAACTGAAGCACTGACAATAGGCCTATTAAGCATATCAGCAACTTTGTCATAAATATCTTTCTTATACCTTATCACAAAGTGGAATACATAGCTTGTCAAGGCATTCAATGGAGCTTGCTTTTCTTTAAGAGATTTCTTCCATGTGTCTCCTTCAGCAATCATGTGTGTAGTCTTGTTCAAGGCTCTGAAATCTACCCACATATGCCATTACCATATTTTTCTGGTACCAAAACAATCAGTGACTTGCATGGCGATGTGCTTGATTTGATGACCCCTTTGTCAAGCAACTCTTGGGCTTGTTTTATGTTTTCAACATTCTCCATGACTGACATCCTACACATGTCAATGCTTGGAAGAGGAACATCTTGTTGCAATATAATCTCATGTTGGATACCCCTTTTAGGAGGCAATCCCCTTGGTTCCTGAAACATATCAACATTTTCATTAACAACCTCATATAAATCAGATTTTAAATTTTCATCACATCCTTGGAAAACTTCTTCTTCATCATTATCTTTGGGTTTAATCATCAAAAGTACAAGGTTCTTACTAGCATTGACTAATCTCTTCATTTGTCCAGCATTTGTAAGTGACAAATTCATCTTCTTTGTATGTGCTCTAACAATGTACTCAACTCCATTTTTAAACAAATGATATGTGTTCTCATGATGATGAAAGATAGCTCTCCTATCATATAAATATGGGCTTCCCAACACAATACCACAAATATCCAATGGAATAACATAAAGCTCTACCTCATCTATACAGTTTGCAGTGATGGAAAATCTAAGTTTACACCTTCTTGTCACATGAAATTTGGCATTGTCACATATCCATCCTAGAGGGTAAGATTTAGGATGTGGAGTAGTTTCCAAATTCAATTTCTTGATAGTGTCTTCAGAAATGAGGTTTTCTTGTGATCCCATATCAAATAGAGTATCTATCTTGGTATGTTTTGAAATTACCCTTATGTGAAAAAGATCCATTCTTTATTTTTCATGTTGAGTTACATTAAGGCTACTACTACTAGAAGAACTAGTA
The DNA here is from genome assembly GCA_009831015.1 of Picea engelmannii. Lineage (NCBI taxonomy): Eukaryota > Viridiplantae > Streptophyta > Pinopsida > Pinales > Pinaceae > Picea > Picea engelmannii. Next base: position 283,938 of record ML793967.1, on the reverse strand, counting down.
CTTGCAATAGAATTCTTACCTTGAAAACCCATGGCTGTGATTTTTGTTTCATCTTCTAAATGAGATCCTAAATCTTGTTGTACAATTGCAGCAATGTTTGGTTTATCTTTGTTGTTGAACTTTTTAGGTCTCTTTTCAGGATGAAGTTTCCAAAAATGGTCTTCATCATGGCCATCCTTTGAATAATGTTTACATAAGAGTTTCTATCTCTCTTCATTGACTAAAGAATTTTTCTTTCCATTTCCTTCAAACTTCCTCTTTCCCTTGTCTCCATTATAAAAATCCTTGTTGTTGACCTCTTGAGGATCATTCCTTCCTCTTGCCTCTAAATGAGTTGTCTGTACACAAACTTCATCTAGATTTGAAGGGTTAAGCATAAGTATTGTATGCCTCAAGTAGCTATGCAAACCTCCAATGTATTTGAGTAAAGTTTATTGAGAATACAGATATATACCCAAAACCAAAGCTCTTCTCCTAAATTCTTGAGTGAATATTTTCACATCTTTCCCTTTAGCTTTCCTAAAGTTTTTCCAATCCATAATAGCCTTTTGCATGTATGTTAATGGATAAAATTTTATTTTAATTGCAACAATAAAATCATTCCAAGAGGATAAAACTTTACCATTTTTCTTCATGTCCTTTTGAGTTTTGGCTTCCCACCAAATGAGTGTTGCACTTTCCAATCTAAGAGAAGCAAGTTGAATCTTAGTATCATCATCTTGGAGTATTTTTATTCTACAATACACTTCAATCTGACGAATCCAGTTATCCAAATTCTCAGCATTTACCTCTCCATTGTACATAGGAAATTCAAACTTAATATCAAGCTTAAGAAAAGGAGTTTGTAAAGGATTTTTACCATGTTCTTTTGGAGAATTTGGAGGTGGTTGTGAAATGGTGGAAGAGGTGGAAGATGGAGGTGAAGGAGGTGGAGAAACATCGTTCACTCCATTTCCCTTTGGAGTTTTATCAACATTGTCTCCATTTCCCTTTGGAGGGTTGGAGATTTCACCTTACAATACTGCATTTCTTTCTTCAAACAAAACTTTCACCATCTCAGACATATCATAGAAATCTTTTATGAAAGTTTCCTCCTCTGAAGGAAGAGTTCCATGACTCTCCTCATGATCCATACTTGGTGAATATCTCCTTCAATCTTGAGGTGATTTGATAGTTCTCCTTCTTGACAGTTGAGAACTTGGCTCTACAAGTTGACCTTCTCCTCTTGTGAGCTTCAACCTTGTAAGCATCAGAAAACAAAACACTTGCAAACAATCAAGCCTTGAAAAACCTATGCTTTGATACCAACTGATATGAAAATGAAGAAGACTTGTCTCTTTTAAATTGCAAGTGTAAAAATGGTATGTGTTTGGGTAATTGGATCAAGTTACTAACACATAAATGAAAGAGTTTTCACTTAATCATGAGCATCATATCAGGCATATAAAAACCATCAGAAATGAACACATAACACAACAAATGATAAAGGATTTCACCCCTCTCTTGGGCTACATCTCCTGGTCCAGCTTCCCTTGGATCATTTTCATTATTCTTAAAAAATTATTTTACAATGCTTAGAATATAAAATAGATGGCTCCAATGGCTCCAGAACATCCAAAAACCCCTAGCTGGGCTCTTTTTGCACCTGGTTTGTCCAAAACATGAAGACGTTACATCTCCTGGAAGTTTTCCCCTTCAATCTTGTTGTACCTACTTGCCAAATTGCACCCTCTGTCTGACTAACCCGGCCTCTGTGTGTTTTCCATGCCAAAACCCAGCACACGCAACAATCCCCCAAAATGGGTGAAATTGTAGGACCATTTGCGTCGGACTCCAATACTCGGCGGAGAACCCGGTCATATGGCCCCATGTGGACAACGACCTAACTTTTGGCACACCCGTCGGCTAACTCCTCCGTGCGAAGGTGTGGTCGTATGGAATGATCATATGACACCATTCTCGCGCCTTCCGGGCTAAATAGTCATGGGCAATCGTATTCGCGCCAAAGGCTCCATGGAGTGGTCATATGCATTGTCATATGGACTGGGGGTTGGGGCTAAGCCGCGACCCTTTTCTCCGTCGCCCGAACAATAGTTTAAATTAAAATAATTTTAAACAGAATATAGGGTTAAGTAACACCGGTAGGTGGGTTGGTAGCCCGGCCTACGTTAGAGCTATGCCAACCTTGGAGGTCCCAGGTTCGACCCCCGCGATCTCCATTACAATTTTAATATGTAAAAAATGATGGGGTTCCATGTGGCGGCCCCTAGCTGGGCCATGTGGCACCTTCCCATTTGATTTCCCAATGACACATTTGACCAATCATTGGTCCACGTTAAATGCCAAACAGACCAGCCACGTCACCCATAACACACAACACCTGCCACGTGTCAAAGCTATAACAAGCCACATTAGCATCTCTGCACCATGGGCAGTCCACATAACCTACCACGTGTTGGAGTTGTACCATGCCACGTCAACATTGTATGATCATACGGACTATACGGTCAGCTGTCACGTCAGGACTGTATGGATTGTACAGTCAACAAAATTTTGCTTGTTTGGAAAAATGAACAAAACACGATATCTCGCTCATACAACATTCTTTTGAACCCATTCAAGTTGTGTTGGGATCGTGAGGATGAGGCCTATGTATGTGTCCATTTTGAAGCAATTCCGAGTACTTTGATTTTTGAGAAAAAATTGATCCCTTGGATCAATCCCACACCCGCAACCAAGATTGGGATGCCTGCATCTCTGCATTCAAAAAATCAATGAGAAAAACTGAAATGATATCTTTGACCTTACTTCCAACACTGCTATCATAAATTCTCGGCTCGCCCCACTAGAATCACTTCCTGCATCAATGCAATACTTGCCTGCATTGTGTCAACAATCCTAAGAAGCAATGCACAACTTGACCGCACTATTTAAGAAAATCCAATACCCTCTCTCTTATGCACCACCTTATAACCTTGAAGGCATTGAATCCTCCCATTCAACATCCTTTCATTCCAACCACTTTCAGTGGAACCTGTTTCTTCCTAGAGTGGAGGTGAACAAATTTGATGGCTCAGATCACATTGGCTGGGTCACTCAAATGAAACACAATTTCTCTTTGCAAAACATTACTGATGAGTTGTCCAAACTCTGTTATGGTTTTCTCTATCTAGATCTTAAAATATGGCAATGGTGGCAATGGAGAAAAAATGTGTGCCAAGGGTATGTGGCTTGGACACAATTTGTTGCAAATATTTATGAACACTTTGACACCGACATCCACCATTTAGGCCATTTGACCAAGTTTAAATAATCAGGCACAGTGGAAGAATTTATATCTTCATTTAAGCATGTGTATTTCTGCACGGAGGGCATGTCATATGCCTTTTTTCGGGAATTCTTTATCAGTGGCCTTAAAGATGAAATATGCTCTCAAGTCCTAATGGCTCACCCCCAGACCTTGATGGAAGCTACTAAACAAGCTAAGCAATCACAACAGGTTGTATCCTCCCAAACAAGAAAACCCTTTTTTATTCCTCTCCCTAAACCTTCAAATCCCGCCCCTCCTACCCCTCCACTCAAGATCAAGAAATTGACCCGGGAAGAAATGACTGAATGACAACTCAAGGGAATTTGATATAATTGTGATGAAAAATATTTTGGGGGGAACAAGTGTATGGAACAAAAGATTTTTATGGCCATCTATGAGGATTTTTGTGACGAAGAAGTAGAGGGTTCCACTGTGACTGAGCTACCTGAGCCAGTTGATCCTACCCCACCCTTTGATCCACTAGAAGTCAAACCAGTTATTTCACTAAATTCCCTCACTAGCTTCTCTACTCCCCAAACCCTCAATTTAATTGGATACATTAAGCATCATAAGGTCATCATCCTAATTGAAAGTGACATCACCCATAATTTTATTCATCATCGCATTACCTAAGAAACCAATTGCTATATTCGTGCAGTCAACAATTTTCAAATCATGATTTCTAATGGTGGTTCCATGAAATGTGGGGAGCGTTATGAAAATGTGCACCTCCAAATTGGTCAGTACAACCTGAAATGTCATATGTTTTCTATCGACATGGGAGGTTGTGACATTGTGCTCAGTGTGGAATGGTTATGGACTCTAGACCCCATCCTCGTGGATTTTAAGGAATTAACCATGCAATTCCAATACGAGTGTAATGTCCCCACTTTGGGACATCATCACAGGGCAGAGACTTATGATGACCAGAGTAGCCAGATGGATGTTGTAGCGAGTACAGGGGTATTTGAGAGGCATTGTGGGGTCCAGTTGGCATTTATCATCATATTCCATCATTATGAGCCATTCCGCATAGGTTGGCTTTTCTTTCGTTCCATTCCGATGATTTCCATGATTTTGACTATTTTGAGCTATAAGTTAATTAAAATCACTAAAGAGGGCATTTGGGGCACATTACTTGGAGGAACCTCTCAGTGTAATATCTCATTGGAATCGGGAGGAGTAGCACTACAAGATGGGATGGATAGAAGTGACTTCCAGTGGCTAGGGAAGCCACAAGGAGAGATAAGAAGATTTTCAGAGGTAAAAAGGTTAATTAATTAATTAAAATGATTTAATTAATTAATTAAATATTAATAAAATGAAAGTCACTTTGGAGGGACAAGGTGAGCCAAAAAGTATAAAGGAAAGTCAAGGGCCTCTTCTCANCCTATCTTGTCCCAAGCTTGGTCTCGGAGATGAAATACTCTCCCACACCATTCTAGTTCCATATCTGCTCAGTTGCAGGAGGATTCTACATCATTTTCATGTGCAGATAGAGAGAGGGCACATCAGTTGAGGGATTCCAGCAAGAGGGGCACACTATCTTTGGAGAGAGATTCGTTGTAGGAGATTGGCAGGGCCGTTGAGGATTCTATCACTTGGGTTTTCATTGCAAGGCCTTGGACATCAGATATAGTGCTTTCTGAGACAGTTTTATGGCTCAGATTATTTCTTGAGCAGTGGGGCGAATTGAAGAGAAGGAGGGTGTTTTTGAGATCCAGATCTAGTCCGTTTGGAGTGGTTACACTTCAGATCTGACCC
>ML793967.1:232422-272756 GCA_009831015.1 Picea engelmannii | reverse complement strand
TTATTTGCTGCATACACACATATAAACACATCTAAAAGGTAGATCAACAAAGTGTTTGACGAAATACCTCACTCAGAAAAAGTTTTAAAAAGACACCAAAACAGTGATGATCCTTGCATAATGGCTTGGGATCATTACAATGAGGGACAACAGTCTAATTTCCAAGGCATCATAGCAGGATCCCCCGAGATCATCAATTCCCATAGAATGGAAAATCTCCTCAAAAAAGGTCATCCAGACATTATTGCCCAACTCCATTCCATCCAAGCAATTGAGACCCCTTATGTGCATCCTCACCTCCAATATATACTCTCCCAACACTAATTATTTTTACCACTCCCCATGGATTTCCCCCTTCCCGTGGTGTTCATGATCATTCCATTCTTCTTGTTCCAGACACTCTTCCTCCCAATGTTTTCCCTTATCGTCACCCCTTTTCCCGAAAGAATGAAATTCAGAAAATTGTTCAAGAATTTCTCGAATCAAGTGTTATTCATCCTAGTGCCAACCCCTATTATTCTCCGGTGGTCATGGTACTCAATAAAGAAGGCACTTGTTGCATGTGTTCCAACTTTCGCGCCCTCAAAAAACTCGCCATCAAAGACAAATTTCCCATTCCTGTCATTGATGACCTATTGGATGAATTGATCGGTGATCAATACTTTACTAAACTTGATCTCCGTTCTGGCTACCACAAAATATGTATGAAAGAGGAAGACATTACTAAGACTGCATTTAGAACTCATGAGGGTCATTATGAGTTCTTGGTCATGCCTTTTGGCCTATGTAATTCTCCCTCCACTTTCGAAAGTCTCATGAATCATGTCTTATGCCCTTTCCTCTGTCATTTTGTCTTAGTTTTCTTTAATGATATTTTCTTATATATTAAAACTTGGAAATCTCATCTCACCCATGTGGATCAAGTTCTCCATCTACTCTCTCAGCACAAACGTTTCCTCAAGTGATCTAAATGTGCCTTTGGAGCCTCAAAAGTGGAGTACCTAGGTCATATTGTTGGCAAGGATGGTGTACGGGTGGATCCTATGAAAATTGAAGCTATGAAGGATTGGCCTCACCCTAAATATCTTAAGAGCTTGCATGGTTTTCTGGGTTTAATGGGATATTATTGAAAGTTTGTTCAGAATTATGGAAAAATTGCAATACCTCTCACTACTCTCCTTAAAAATAATACTTTCACTTGGACTCCAGCAGATGATTAATCCTTCCATGTCTTGAAAGAGGCTATTTGCATGACTCCTATCCTGGAACTTTGCAACTTCAGCAAGAATTTTCTCCTGGAATGTGATGCTTTCGGGAAATCCATTGGGGAATTCCTCATGCAAGATGGCAGGCCTTTGGCTTTCACTAGCAAACAAATGTTGGAGAGACATCTGGGTGAATTAATATCTAAAAAGGAAATGTTGGATATTGTGCATGTTGTGGATCTCTAGCATCCTTATCTATTGGGGAAATGCTTCCAAATTAAGATTGGTCATCGAAGCCTCAAGTATTTTCCGAATTAGCAAATTTCATCCTTGGAGCAACAAAAATGGGCGACCAAGCTATTTGGATATGATTATGAGATCATTTACAATAAGGGAAAAGAAAATGTGGTTGTTAACGCTCTTTCTAGGAAGTATGAAGAAGGGTCCCTCTTTTCCCTCTCCTTCATTGTACCAGATTGTTTCCAAGTTGTTCGCTAGGAATGGCTGCAAGACCCCAAATTTTCTCACCTGATCCAACAATTGAAACACCATTCTCCAGTTTCTCCAGGATAATCTTGGCATAATGAAGAGATTCTCTACAAAGGCCTTATGTATTTAATCAAATAGTCGCAACTTAAATCCATGGTGCTTTATGAGCTTCATGCTTCATCCACAGCTGAGCATTCAGGGTTTACCAAAACCTATGAAAGGGCCAAACATTCATTTTTCTAGGATCGTATGAAACAATATGTTCGCACCTTTTTGAATGAATGTGATTTCTATCAATGCAACAAGGGAGAAAAATTCAAATCCCTAGGCACACTCCAACCACTTCCAATTACCCTTACTATTTGCAGGTATATTTCTATGGATTTTATTGTTGGCTTACCTAAATTGGGCAATAAGTCAGTGATAATGGTGGTAATCAATCATCTTTCCAAATATGCTCATTTATATGCTCTTCAACACTCGTTCATCGCCTCCACAGTGGCTCATATTTTCATGGATAATATCTTCAAACTTCATGGCATGCCTCATTCTATTGTCTCAGACAGAGATCCAAATTTCACCAACAATTTTTGGTAAGAATTGTTCAGGATGTAGGGAACCCAATTGCATCTCAGCACTACCTATCATCCCCAAATTGATGGTCAAACTGAAGTTTTCAACAAGTGTTTGGAAACATATTTGTGATGTTTTGCATCCGAAAGACAAAATCAGTGTGCTCAGTGGTTACCCCTAGTTGAATGGTGGTACAACACCTCTTACCATACAACTACTCACATGAATCCTTTTGAATCAGTATACGAACAAAATCCACCATCAGTTCTCTCATACATGTCAGGTGTCTCTAAATTTCACGAGGTTGACAAAAATATTACAATCCAAGAGGTCATTCTCCGCACCCTTAAATAAAATTTGGTCATGGCTCAAAGTCGCATGAAGCAACAAGCAAATCACGGTCATTCTGAACATCAATTTTTTGAAGGGGACCAGGTATTTCTTCGTCTACAACCTTATAAGAAGACTTCACTCAAAGTTGAACATTGTCAAAAACTTTCTCCCAAATTTTATGGTCCTTATAAAATTCTCAAATGAGTGGGGCCTGTGGCCTACAAGTTAGCTCTATCCAGTCATTCTAAGCTCCATCTGGTTTTTCATGTCTCATTCTTAAATAAAATGATTGGAGCTAAGTGCCACACTCAAACCAGTCTCTCTGAGTTGGATAAAGAAGGTTCCATTTGGTTGCATCCAAAAGTAGTCCTGGACCAGTGAGAGTGTTGTCTCTGTCAATGCACCATCAAGGAAGTGTTAGTTTAATGGAGAGATACAACTCTAGAAGATTCCATATGGGAGTCGACCACCATTCTGCAACAATTTCCTCATCTCAATCATTAAGGACAAGGTTGTTCTTCAAGAGGGAGGGGCATGTTAGGGACCTAACCTCCCTAACCCCTCACATAGGTAGAATAATATACTTTCCATGTAATAAAGGTCGACATTAGTTAATAAGGCATATTTAATAAATGTGAACAAGTCAATGTAAGAAGACCTAATAGAAGCTCCCACTTCTAGAAATATCTTCCTCTAGATTGTTCTTTGGAAGATAGCATTAGTACAAATAAGAATAGGAGGCATGAGAAATCTTTGTCTTGAAAATCATTGTAATAGAACACTGCTCTACTAGAGTTTTCCCCCTCGAAGAGGTAAGTGAACATTGTTTTATATCAATAAAAATATCATTTTCGGTTTTGTGGTTCTCTACATTTTATTGTTCCATTAGTATTTTCTGTAATATTTATATTTTATACTTATTATAATAAATATGATACCTAAAACTCAAATACACAACATGAAAGTGAGGAGAGAATTTTACTCCAAACCCACCACTACATGCATGGAATTTGATAAGTGGAGGTAGGATCCCCTCTCCCTTTCCCTTTCCCTCCCCTTTCCATCTCACCCATAAGCCACACAAACTCACATTTGTCTTAAGAACCTTGTCTCTTCTCAAAAAACATGAGTCACATCATGGCCTTATATCATCTTGATTTAGTCACACCATGTAAAATTATGATAAGGAAGGGGGAGTGGGAGTGGGAATATGAGTGGGGCATCATGTGATTCCCACTTCATCACTTGATACAATCTCTCCATCTTTCAAAAATGCTTTGATGTCAGTGATTCTATCTAATTTCGAATGTGAGTGGAACATGTGATTCCCACTTCATCACTTGATACAATCTCTCCATCTTTCAAAAATGCTCTGATGTTAGTCATTCTATCTAATTCCTTCTTTAAATTTTTGAGTTATTATGTTCACTCTCAATTTATTAATTAGTTTGTTTTTAAAATATTTGATGATAGTTGAATATCTTAAATTTATTAATTATCTTAATGATATTTGAATACCTTAATTTATTAATTAGATTGCTTTTTAAAAGGATTGAATGATAATTGAATACCTTATAATAATTTCTTAATGAATACATTGATCCAAGAGCAGCACCTTGATCCTTTGAATAAATGCAAAGGATTCCACTTCACCCTTTCTTCTTCCTTCGACATTAAAACAACTTCCCCTCACTTGTTACTCTAAAGTACGTATTTAAATTTTATCACTCAAGTGGTATATGTATTTATGGTATAGATTATTTTTCAAATTTTAATTACTATAAAATGAATGCTAATTTTGCATTAATAAATTATGAATCACAATTTTATGTTAATTTATTATAGGATTATTTATAGGGTAATTAAATGAATGATCAATAATCTCTCTTAAATTTTCAATTGAGCAAATTTGTGAGTGGAAATTGAGTAGAGATTGACAAATTATAGCTAGACTCTATTAATGTGTTCATGAATTGGTTCTAGGTAAGTATTTTGGTTGAATTTGATTTTTTTTGTTTCATCATTTGTATAAATGATAAAAATTGAATTTTCCCTTACTAAATTATCGTACACAATTAAGATGGATCCTAGAGAAAGATCAAAGCCAACATCACCACATGAAGACACATCAAACCCCAACACACAAATGACAAACATAAACATGGAAATCGATGCAAGATTAAGGTCTCTTAGAACTCTTATACAAGATCCCTCACGACTGTCACTACCCACATCCCTAGACACCGTTTGATCTTCTATTGCAAATTCCCAAGGCAAATTAACACACATTTATGATTACAGGGCCATAATGTATGAATATTATGGGATGGGTCAAAACTGAATTAAAGACCTCAACATTTCTAAACAAGACCTGATGGCATTGTTTATTGACCTAAGAACCATATTAGAACCACCAGTCACAAAGATACATATTTGTATGGACTCGTGCACCTCCCTGCAATAATAGGGAGGTGAGAAGAGGCAAATGGTCGATGGGTAGGGGAGGGGGAGTGGTGGGAATGAAGGAACAAAGGGAAAATCCATTGGAGCTTGTTCACACAGGGGCAGACCCAGGGTTCAATGCTCAAGAGAGCACCAACAAAACCCTAACTATCGGCCCTTTCGGCAACACCTGTGAAGCATATGAAGTCTCACCCAAGGTAGAGGTAGGGGTGGTTGTAGGACTCCAGTGTCTGCAACCTTATCTAGGACATAGATGTGGTTCAGCCCCAGCCTGGGGCTACGTCCACCAACTCTTCTCTTCTTTATTATCTTTTGTCAATCTTCTACATGCACAGAGCCACAAAATCCTACTCTGCATAGGACAGGAAAATTACGCACTTCGCTAGATCCTCCTTCCCCGAGCTAGGTTACAACACTAAGCCTTTTCACAGTCTCTTACAGTCACTTGCACTTAGCCTTGCAAGTCTCACACAGCATGCACCAACCATGTACAACTATTACTTGCACTTATCTCATTGGCATCTTCCTGCATCGCCTAGATATCCATTTATACATTACAAAATGGGCCTAAACATGGGTAAACCCATGGGCCGACATCCCCATACCCGTTACATGATCCCAAAACCCAAAAAAATCCCTAAAAAGGGGCCAAGATCCCGTCATCTCCGCTTCGAATTGCACTCCACCTTCGACAACCTGTCGAAGTCCCAAAATAGGTCAAAAGTGACGAAGGATCTCCAAAACTTGGTCAAGGGCCAACAAGCCCCCAACACTCACCTGTGACTCGTCCCAAGTCACTCTGATCTGGGTAGCTCTGCTTCAATGGCCTCAAGCTTGGCTCGAGCTGCTTCGACCTGTTGCTACACCAAGGCCTCCTACTCGACAAACTCTTGGATAACTGCTTCGTTGACAAGTCCCTCTAAGCATTGTTTTGTTGTAGTGATGACTTGCTCCAGTTCTGCTCCTCGACCTTCAATATCAGCAAATAGTTGGCAAGCCTCATCCTATACTAGTTGGAGCTTCTGAGTGACTTCCATGACTTTGCTCTGAATGGTGTGGACCTCCTGTTGAGCAACGCGCTGTTCTTGGGATCGCTTCATCCTCTCGACTGCTGATAGGGGCTTCAACTGTGCATGTATTGTTTCTTCGTGCTTCTTTGCCTCCTGGAGCTATGAATCTAGTGCCTTCAATTCAGGATCCTCAGTGAGTTGCTCATAAGTTTAGGCAGTACGTTCACTTAGTTGTTTACATTCCATGGTGAATGCTTTGATCCTCTCAACTGCATTGCGAGCAATGGCTTCCCTTTGATCTCACACATCCTGTGATGTATTGGGCACTGTTCGTAGCTCCAGATCTATGATTCTCTGTTGAATTTGTTGGATAGCTTATGCAAGCTACACTACTTGTTGCTCTACTGGTTCTTCTGCTTTTTTCTCTAAGCCTGTCACAGAGCGAAGTGCTCTGCTGACTACTTCTTTGAATTTGAGCTACTCTAGGAGCAACTGCTCTTTCTCTTGTTGGATCTATTCTTTCTCCTCTTCAAACTTAGTTTGGAGGGCAGCCTTCTCCTGTTGTGCAACTCGGCGTTGCTCTATGACTACTTTTTTCACTTGCTTTAGGGCCTCTGTGGCCTATTCTGTTTCTTCCTGTGCGTGACGAAGTGAGATTTGGTCGCATCAGCTAGTCTGGGAAGTTGGGTAGGCTCATCTCCCAACTCTGGTGCTTCTAATGATGGGGTTACAGTGGATACTACGCGGTTGGATTGAAGGGCCTATTGTACCCCACTGAGTTCAACCTCGATTATGTCATACATCTCCTCCTGTTTGGTTTCATGTTTCTGCAAGACATCCTATGAGGCATCTGCTACTGTTGCGATGATGAAGTCGAAGTCATTGATCGTGAGCACAGTTTGCATCGTGGTTTTTCTAACTCTTGAATTCTTTCGTGAGGTCGGTTTCGTGGGGGAACCTTTATTTTCTTCAAGGGATCAGTCTCATCAACAGGATCCCTGGGCGGTGTTACTTTGCCTAGCTTCTGTTGATCATCTTTTCCATTGGTCTCTTCTTTCTCTACTTCGTCATCACCTCCTCCTCCAGGTGAATCTGAAGCAGTTTCTTCTGATGCACTGCTCAATTGCTAGACCTCTTCTGTCTTTTTCCTTATGTTGGTTCCAGGTGTGTCATGTACTTCACGAGTGGCCTCTAGGCTGCCAATTAGTTTGGGATCTGACATTTCTGTAGCATCAATAGGGATAAGGAGGTCTGCTGACCAGTCCTTAGTTATCTCTTTGAGTTCCTCCTCTGTGAGCTTATAGTATGATTGAATCTCTTATTTATGTTCATCTGTGCACGCGGTGATATAAATGAAGTGTCGACCTGCGCGGAGCTTCATGAGAGATCTGAACCGGTGCAGGGTGTTCGACGTCATGCGAGGGATAGCCTCAATAGCCCTCTTCAACTAGATATAGTACATGTGGAATACTGCGTTCAACTTCCACTGTCATATTGCTCGAGTACCAAAGCGTGGTGAACTTCGCAGCGAGCAGCTCAAACGGAACAATGTCTGGGAAGGTCGCACCTTCTGGCATCTCCCAAGAAATAAACGCTATGAGGATCAGGGGCCAGCTAAAATGGAACTTGTAGCCCTAATCCTAAGCTTTGAGGAAATCCAATTCTAGCTGGTTGACTAGGTACTTCGCCCAGTTCATCTGGAGTCCTTCTACACATTTTCTGGTGAGGTCAACAATGAAACTTGTAACCTGTGTAGGTTTGTTATTTCTCACGAGATTTCCTTCAATCATATGGTAGGCCAAGCGCACTGCGCCATTCTAGATGTAAGCTACCTTGTAGCCTCACGTCCCCTTTTCTACATCACCATATGTGTCTTTGATCCTCTATGCCAATGCGTGATTTGTATCCTTCCCTGGGTAGAAGTCTTGTGGGTCGGGTCCCTGCATGCTCAATATGGTGATCCTATGGATCAATGTCGGATAGATTGTGATGCGTTTGTCTAGCCACAGATAGCCTCTATGGTAGCATGATAGCAGAAGCTTAACACATGCATTAACCTCTTGGTGCCTTCCAAAATGTGGAATCTTCATTACATTCAAGAGGGTGGACTACACGAGGTTCATAGTCCATGGTTGGGGGATAATTTTTGAATTCTTCCCCTTCGTCTTGGTTAAATACTTGTAAGGAGCGAGCATGTTGTAGGTATTGCGGTCCCCTAGGTTGAAGTCGTTTAACTTCAATGTCGCGATATTATCTTGATAAATACTAACTACACGTATCCCCTTCGGGAGGTACACAGTAACCATGGTGTAATCAAAGTCCCTCGGGACACTGTCACGACTCACCATGCCAGCCAAAGGCGAGATGTGATCAGGTAGGATAATCGGGATTAACTTCACATTTGCCAAGTCATCTTGGTGTTTGGTTCTCTTCTCTGTTGTAGGTTGGGATGTTCTGGATTCACGAGCAGTCGACAGGGAGGCTTGCACTCCTTACATCGATGAAGCTTGAACTCCTATGAACATCACTCTCTCGGACATCAGATCAATTAAAAATTCCTCGACTGACTTCTCCACGGCGTTGAGCTCGTCCTACATGCACGCTCTCTATCGAAAAATGCAAGACGATGAATAAATTCTCACTACAATATAACAGGTGTCGATCTCAACAAACACAAGCCGTAGCAACAAGTTCTCTTGTTAGCTCGGATACAATTCAAAAAAGTGTTCTAGGTGCAACAGTCGAAGGAATAAGTAGATAGTGAGGCAACGGATCTCTCCAATGGGTGAGAAGCCTTCATCAATGCAGTTTTGTCCATTGCGGTGTGGTCCCAACGGCCTGATGGTGAGATTTCTGGCCATAACTATTATTCTAACAGTTCGGGGCATCGTTCTAATGGATATAATTCTTTCAATGGCTATATTGCTTCGCCATGGTGAAGTTCCATGTTGCATTGTTCTAATATCTTAGCGAAGTTCCAGTTTTGCAAACCCTCTTCAACAAAGTCCCCTTTGGAACATTCTGCAACTTTTCTATCTTTGTTGTCTTCTTATTAAGCTTTCTAGCCTTCTATCCTGTGATCTTTGTCTCGGTATTTCTCTTTCCATTATGATTCTTATCTCCTTTTGGCATAGTAACTTCGCATTGTTGAGACTCTTTCATAGGGTTAGAGAGTAGTACTTCTTCTTTGTCTGGGGTAGGTGCTCCATTCTTCGGTGAATCTTCTCATGTTTTTCAGCTTCAACATCCACATTTATGGTTCTGAAAAGCTTTGATCTATTCTCTTGTTCTTCAATCAAGTGTGCTAGCCTCCTAGTCATGAAATCTTTTGATTCTTGCTTCTTCTGTTCCAATACTTCTTCCTCTTTTCTTCGGGTTTGATCCTTCTCAATCCAAGTTTTTCCTAGCAACATATTAAATGGGGTGCTTCTCTCGATGAATTTAACAACCTCAAATTCTTCCTCTGTCGAAGTTCCATGAGCACTCATAAATATATGGGTAAGTCTTCCACATAGGGTTATCAACTTGCCTCTGAATAATCCTATTCCTCCCAATGAAGGAATCATGGCAGGCTTTCCTAAAATTTACCAAGTTCCTTCTGTCATGATATTCACCTGTGTTTCTTCATCCAGAACACAGTCAATGTCAAAGTCTCCTATTCTTGTTTCTATTCACTCTTTTTCTTTGAAGATCTCTGATAGATCGATATTTCGGTGCTCATTCAGGGTTTCTTTCATTTGCAGTAATACAGTCTATGATTCTTTATGGGGTTTTGCCATGGTTTTGGTTTCTTGACCTTTCTTAGGGGTTTCTTGTCTCTTATTCATTCTTTCAAGCTTAGCAATCATTTTAGGGCAATCTAAAACTTCATGGTCCATATCTTTACAACAAAGGCAACTAGGTCTTCTACCAGGGCATTCCTTAGCCAGATGACATGGTCTTCTGCAACTGTAGCAAAGGTTTAATCCTCTCTTTCTCTTAAATGATCCCCAACCTTTCCTGTACTGCGCACTAGGATCATAGTAGCTAACCTACAAAAAAATCTTTCGAGGATCCTGCATCCATTTGTTAGTCAGATCTATTCATATCAAATCTTTGTTCTTCAAACTGTGCCCTATTTTTCAGGCTAGGACAAAATTTATCAAACATACCTAGATCCATACTTGTGAAACAAAATTTTTCACTTATCCTATCTTCAGCAAAGCACAAAGCTTTCAGATCTAGAAATTTTCACTACTCTTACCTTTTTCAGAGCACAAGGCTTCACAATCTTACCTCTTTTCTTCAGATCTGACTTCTCTTCTTAGCACAGAGATTTACAGGTCAAGTAGAATAATGCGCACTAAAGCAACAGATCTATGCACATAGATTTGTTTCTTTTCTTCAGTTCCTAGCAATCACATTTTCAAGTCCTAGAAATGGAACCATTTGTTGGCACAGGGGAAAACCCGGGGTTTAACGCTCAAGAGCGCACCAACAAAACCCTAACTACCAGCCCTTTCGACAACACCTTCGAATCAGATGAAGTCTCACCCAAGGTAGAGGCAGGGGTGGTTGCAGGACTCCAGTGTCTGCAACCTTAGCTGGGACACAGATGTGGTTCACCCCCAACCTAGGGCTACATCCACCAACTCTTCTCTTCTTTATTATCTTCTGTCAATCTTCTACATGCACAGAGCCACAAAATCCTACTCTGCATAAGACAGGAGATTTGTTCACTTCACTAGATCCTCCTTCCCCGAGCTAGGTTATAGCACTAAGCCTTTTTGCAGTCACTTTCACTTAGCCTTGCAAGTCTCACACAAAATGCACCAACTATGTACAACTATTACTTGCACTTAGCTCACTGGCCTCTTCCTACATCACCTAGATATCTATTTATACATTACAAAATGGGCCTAAACATGGGTAAACCCATGGGCCGACATCCCCATACTTGTTACATGATCCCAAAACCAAAAAAAACACTAAAAAAGGGCCGAGATCCCACGATCTTCGCTTCGAATTGAGATCCACCTTTGACAGCCTGTCAAAGTCCCAAAATAGGTCAAAATTGACCAAGGATCTCCAAAACTTGGTCAAGGGCCAACAGGCCCCCAACACTCACCTATGACTCATCACGAGTCACTCTGATCTGGGTAGCTCTACTTCAAAGGCCTCAAGCTTGGCTCGAGCTTCTCCGACTTGTTGTTGCACCAAGGCCTCCTGCTTGATGAACTCTTGGATAACTACTTCATTGACAGGTCCCTCTAAGCATTGTTCTGCTGCAGTGATGACTTGCTCCAGTTCTGCTCCTCGACCTTCAATCTCTGCAAATAGTCAGAAAGCCTTGTCCTATATTAGTTGAAGCCTCTGAGTCACTTCCATGACTTTGATCTAAATGGTGTGGAACTGTTGTTGAGCAGCGCGATGTTCTTGGGATCGCTTCATCCTCTCGACTACTAATAGGGGCTTCAATTGCACCTGTACTGTTTCTGCTTGCTGCTTTTCCTCCTGGAGTTGTGACTCTAATGCCTTCAATTTAGGATCCTCAATGAGTCGCTCATAAGTCCAGGCACTGTGATCACTTAGTTGTTTACATTCCATGATGAATGCTTTGATCCTCTCAACTGCGATGTAAGCAGTGACTTCTCTTTGATCTCGCACATCCTGCGGTGTACTGGGCACTATTTGTAGCTCCATATCTATGATTCTCTATTGAAGCTGCTTGATAGCTTCCACAAGTTGTGCTACTTGTTTCTCTACTGGTTCTTCCACTTTTTGCTCTAAGCCTATCACATAGTGAAGTTCTCTGTTGATTGCTTCTTTGACTTTGAGATGGTTTGTGAGCAACTGCTCTTTCTCTTGCTGGATCTATTCTTTCTCCTCTTCAAATTTAGTTTAGAGGGCAGCCTTCTCCTACTGTGCAACTTGGCATTTATCTATGAATACTTTTTTCACTTGCCTTAGGGCCTCTGTGGCCTTTTCTGTTTCTTCATGTGCACAAAGAAGGTGATCTTCGATCGCATCAGCTAGTATGCGGAGTTGGGTAGGCTCATCTCCCAACTCTAGTGCTTCTGATGATGGGGTCACAATGGATACTGCGTGGATGGATTGAAGGGCATGTTGTACCCCTTTGAGTTCAACCTCGATTCTGTCGTACATCTCCTCCTGCTTGGTTTCATGTTTCTGCAATACATCTTGTGAGGCATCTGCTACTATTGCGATGATGAATTCGAATTCATCGATCGTGAGCACAGTTTGCATCGTGGTTTTTCTAGCTCTTGACTTCTTCCGTGAGGTCGATTTCATGGGGGGAACCTTTCTTTTCTTCGAGGGATCGGTATCATCAATAGGATCCCTAGGTGGTATTACTTCTCCTTGCTTATGTTGATCATATTTTCCATTGATCTCTTCTTTCTCTACTTCGTCATCACCTCCTCCTCCAGGTGAACTGAAGCAGTTTTTTTTGATGCATTGCTCAGCTGTTGGACCTCTTCTGTCTTTTTCCTTCTGTTGGCTCCAGGTGTGTCATGTACTTCGCGAGTGGCCTCCAGGCTGCCAATTAGTTCGGGATCTGACATTTCTTTAGGGTCAGCAGGGATAAGGAGGTCTACTAACTAGTCCTTATTTATCTCTTCGAGGTCCTCCTCTGTGAGCTTATAGTATGACTAAAGCTCTTCTTTATGCTCGTCTGCGCGCACGGTGATATAAATGAAGTGCCAATCTGTGCAGAGCTTCATGAGAGGTATGAACTGGTGGAGGGTGTTCGACATCATGTGAGGGACAACCTATATAACCCTCTTCAACTGGAGATAGTACATGTGGAATACTACATTTGACTGCCACTATTTTTCCATATCGCTCGAGTACCAAAGTGTGGTGAACTTCGCAGCGAGCGACTCAAACGACTCAATGTCAGGGAAGGTCGCACCTTCTGGCATCTCCCAAGAAATAAACGCTATGAGGATTAGGATCTAGCTAAAATGGAACTCGTAGCCCTGATCCTGAGCTTCGCGACAATCCAATTCTAGCTGGTTGGCTAGGTACTTCGCCCAATTCATCTAGAGTCCTTCTACACATTTTTCGGCGAGGTCAACAATGAACCCTGTAACCTGTGTAGGTCTGTTCTTTGTGACGAGCTTTCCTATGATCAGCTGGCAGGCGAGGTGCACGACGCCATTCTGGATGGAAGCTACCTTGTAGCCTCGCATCCCCTTTTCTACATCGCCATATGTGTCTTTGATCCTCTATGCCAATGCGTAATCTGTAGCCTTTTCTGGGTAGAAGTCCTGTGAGTCGGGTCCCTACATGCTCAATTTGGTTATCCTGTTGATCAACATCAGATCGACTATGATGCATCTATCTAGCCATATATAGTTGTTGTGGTAACATGATAGCAGGAGCTTAACACACGCATTAACCTCCTGGTGCCTTCCAAAATATGGAATCTTCATTACATTCAAGAGGGTGGACTACACGAGGTTCATAGTCCATGGATGGGGGATAATTTTTGAATTCTTCCCATTCATCTTCGTTAAATACTTGTAAGGAGTGTTGTAGTTCTTGCGGTCCCCTAGGTTGAAGTCATTGAACTTTAACGTCGCGATCTTATCTTGCTGCATTCTAACTACACGTATCCCCTTCGGGAGGTACGTAGTGACCATGGTGTAATCAAAGTCCCTCGGGACACTGTCACGACTCACTGCACCAGCCAAAGGCGGGATGTAGTCGGGCAGGATATTCAATATTAACTTCACATTTTCCAAGTCATCTTGGTGTTTGGTTCTCTTCCCTGCTGCAAGTCAAGATGGTCCAGATCCGTGAGCAGTCGACGGGGAGGCTTGCACTCCTCGTGTCGATGAAGCTTGAACTCCTGTGGACATCACTCTCTCAGCCATCAAATCAATTAAAACTTCCTCGACTGGCTTCTCCATAGCGTTGAGCTCGTCCGACATGCACGCTCTCGATCGAAAAACCTAGGTCGATGAATAAATGCTCACTGCAATAGAATAGGTGTCGATTTCAGTAAACACAATGTGGTAGCAGTGAGTTCTCTTGTTATCTCGGATACAATTCGCAAATTTTTTCTCGATGCAACAGTCAACAGAATAAGTAGACAGTGAGGCAACGGATCTCTCCAATGGGTGAGAAGCCTTCATCAATGCAGTTATGTCTGTTGCAGCATGGTCTCAACAGTTTGATGGTGAGATTTCTGGTCATAATTGTTGTTCTAACAGTTCGAGGCATCATTCTAATGGTTATAATGCTTTCAACGGCTATATTTCTTTGCCATGGAAAAGTGCCATGTTGCGTTGTTCTGATATCTTTGCGAATCTCCAGTTTTGCAAACCCTCCTTTAGCGAAGTCCCCTCTGGAACATTCTGCAAATTTTCTATCTTTTCTCTCTTCTTATTAATCTTTATATCCTTCTTTCCTGTGATCTTTGTCTCAGTATTTCACTTTCCATTCTGATTCTTATATCCTTTTAGCATAGTAACTTCTCGTTCTTGAGACTCTTTCATAGGGTTAGAGAGTAGTACTTCTTCTTTGTCTGGGATAGGTGCTCCATTCTTCGGTGAGTCTTCTCATGTTTTTTCAGCTTCGACATCCATGTTTCTGGTTCTGAACAGCTTTGATCTATTCTCATGTTCTTCATTCAAGTGAGCTAGCCTCCTAGTCATGAAATCTTTTAATTCTTGCTTATTTTGTTCCAAAAATTCTTCTTCTTTTCTTCGGGTCTGATCCTTCTCAATCTAGGTTTTTCCTAGCAACATAGTAAATGGGGCGTTGCTCTCGATGAATTTAACAACCTCAAATTCTTCCTCTATCAAAGTTCCATGAGCACTCATAGATATCTGGGTAAGTCTTCCACATAGGGTTATCAGCTTGCCTCTGAATAATCCTATTCCTCCCAACGAAGGAATCATGGCAGGCTTTCCTAAAATTTTCCAAGTTCTTTCTATCATGATATTCACCTGTGTTTCTTCATCCAGAACACAGTCAATGTCAAAGTCTCCTATTCTTGTTTTTATGCACTCTTTTTCTTTGAAGATCTCTGATAGATCGATATTTTGGTGCTCATTCAGGGTTTCTTTCATTTGCAGTAATATAGTCTCTGATTCTTTCTGGGGTTCTTCCATGGTTTCGGTTTCTTGACCTTTCGCAAGGTTTTCTTGTCTCATATTCATTCTTTCAAGCTTAGCAATCATTCTAGGGCAATCTAAAACTTCATGGTCCATATCTTTACAACAAAGGCAACTAGGTCTTCTACCAAGGCATTCCTTAGCCAGATGACCTGGTCTTCTGCAATTGTAGCAAAGTGTTAATCCTCTCTTTATCTTAAATTATCCCCAACCTTTCATGTAATGCGCACTATGATCATAGTAGCTAACCTACAAAAAATTCTTTCTAGGATCCTGCATCCATTTGTTAGTCCAAACATTATTTCTATGCATAGGAATAACATATCTTTCATTACTTATATCAGATCTATTCATATCAAATCTTTGTTCTTCTAACTATGCCCTAGTTTTCAAGCTAGGACAAAATTTATCAAACATACCAAGATCCATACTTCTGAAACAAAAATTTTCACTTATCTTATCTTCAGTAGAGCACAAAGCTTTCATATCTAGAAATTTTCACTACTCTTACCTTTTTCAGAGCACAAGGCTTCACGATCTTACCTCTTTTCTTCAGATCCGACTTCTCTTCTTAGCACAGAGCTTTACAGGTCAAGTAGAATACTGTGCACTAAAGCAACAGATCTACGCACATAGATTTCTTTCTTTTCTTTAGTTCCCAACAATCACATTTGCAGGTCCTAGCAATGG
This sequence comes from Picea engelmannii, assembly GCA_009831015.1. Lineage (NCBI taxonomy): Eukaryota > Viridiplantae > Streptophyta > Pinopsida > Pinales > Pinaceae > Picea > Picea engelmannii. The sequence continues at coordinate 256,868 of ML793967.1, read as the reverse complement.
AACCATTTGTTGGCACAGGTGCAGACCCAAGGTTCAATGCTCAAGAGCGCACCAACAAAACCCTAACTACCGGCGCTTTCGACAACACCTGCAAAGAAGATGAAGTCTCACCCGAGGTAGAGGCAGGGGTGGTTGCAAGACTCCAGTGTCTACAACCTTAGCTGGGACACAGATGTGGTTCACCCCCAGCCTGGGGCTACGTCCACCAACTCTTCTCTTCTTTATTATCTTTTGTCAATCTTCTATATGCACAAAGCCACAAAATCCTACTCTGCATAGGACAAGAGATCTGCACACTTCACTATATCCTCCTTCCCCGAGCTAGGTTATGGCACTAAGCCTTTTCATAGTCTCTTACAGTCACTTGCACTTAGCCTTGCAAGTCTCACACAACATGCACCAATCATGTACAACTATTACTTGCACTTAGCTCACTGGCCTCTTCGTACATCTCCTAGATATATATTTATACATTACAAAATGGACCTAAACATGGGTAAACCCATGGGCCGACATCCCCATACCCATTACATTATCCCAAAACCCAAAAAATCCCTAAAAAGGGGTCGAGATCCCACAATATCCGCTTCGACTTACGCTCTGCCTTCGACAGCCTGTCGAAGTCCCAAAATAGGTCAAAAGTGACCAAGGATCTCCAAAACTTGGTCAAGGGCCAACAGAGATTTCAGAGAGGAGGTTATAATAGAGGGAATGGAAATGGGAATGGAAATGGGAGGTAGAGGGAAAGGAGGAAGAAGAGAGGGAGGTAGGTGAGACAGGAGTGTTAGGCATGAGGGGCTAGGATGAGATGGAAAAAGGAGGAGGAGGTGAGAAAAGGTGAAGGGAATATGGGTAGGGAAGGGTGAGTAATGGGCATGAAGGATAAGAGGAAGGAGAAAAGGGGCAGGGTGAGGTAGGATAAAGGGAAAGCTGGAAAGGAGGAGAGGAAGAAAGGGTAGGGCGGAGGGGAAGGGGGGATTTGGTGGAATAGGGAAGGTTGGAGATGAGGGGTGGTGGGGATGAAGGGGTTGGGAGAGGAGGTGAGAGCAAAGGGAAGGTGGATGGGTATGTGTGGAAAAGGAGGAGGGGAGAGAAGAGGGGAAGATAACTGAGATAAGAGAAGGTGGAAATGAGGGGGTGGTGCAAGAGAGGCAAAGGGGGAGGAGTTGAGAAGAGGGAAAGGGTGGATGGGTAAGGAAGGGAGATAGGTGACACCAAAATATAGGTTAGACAAGAGTGGGAGATAGGTGATACCATGAGAGGTGGGCATTAGAGGGTGGGGTGAGAGGGGAAAAGGGGGAAGAAGTGAGAAGAGGTAGATCATTTCCAATGCCTCGGGACACATACCTTCTACCCAAAACCACCTAGGTCATTAGCATCCACAATAATAGGCTAATGATACTCTTGATAGGCCATGTGTGGTTTTTCGAGGCATCCTTTTTGGCCCTAGATGGATAGAAGCTTCCTTTAGGGCCTAACAATCATGTTTCCTCCCTTTGCCATGTCCAACACCTTGAGACCCATGCCCAATATGCTATTAGTACCTATATACCTAGTTAGAGGCAAAGGATGCCCTCGATAGGTCATTTTTGGTCATTCAAAGTGTCATTCTTGGCCCCATAAGCCTATAATCTTCCTTTAGGGCCTAACTCTTGGTTTTTTTACCATAACCATATCCAAGTTCTAGAGACTCATACTTAATGTTCAAAAACTCATAATGTTGATTATCCCCATTAGAAGATGAAGGATACTCTTGAAAGGTTCTTTTTGGTGGGTCAATATGTTGTTGATGGCCCTAGATGCTTACAAGATTTTGTTGGCACATTCTTCTTAAACCTACCTTATGAATGCAAAGGGGGAGGGGCAAGAAGAGGGGGAATGTATAATAGACAAGGGGAGGTGGTCATGAGGGGGTGGCGCAAGAGAGGTAAAGGAGGAGGAAGTGAGAAGAGGCAAAAGGTGGATGGGTAGTTGAGGGAGATAAGTGAGACAAGAGTGAGACATATGCGAGACTAGGAGAGATGGGAATGAGGGGGTGGGGTAAGGTGGGTGAAGGGGGAAAAGGTGAGAAGATGTAGATCATTTCCAAGGCCCTGAGACACATACCTTATGCTCAAAAATACCTAATGGCACTGACATCCATAATAATAGGCCAGTGATACTCTCAAGAGCCCATATGTGGTTGTTCAAGGCATCTTTCTTGGCCCTATATGGATGGAAGCTTCCTTTAGGTACCAACATTCATGTTTCCTCCCCTAGCCATGTCCAAGGCCTCGAGACCCATATGTAGTGCTCAAAAACTCTAGTGGTACCTATATACCTAGTTAGAGGTAAAGGATTTCCTCAATAGGTCATTTGTGGTTGTTAAAAGTGTTGTTCTTGGCTCCAAAATCATATAAGCTTCCTTTAGGGCCTATCTCTTGGGTTTGTTCCCCTGGCCCTAAATGCCTACAAGATTTCTTTGGCCTTGTGAATACTTAGTCAAAGAAGCACATGCGCGTTCCGAGAATGTACACATGCTCTAGAATGTGCACGTTCTCTAGAGTGCTTGTACATTCTTTTCATTTCAATTTTTTTTCGAGCTGAAGTGACATTTCTAGCATATGTTTTTGCTAATTTGGTTGCCTTAAATTTATGTTTGGATGGAAAATCTAGTGGTTTAGGCTGCAAATACATTAAAACCTCCATTTTTTGGATACCTCTCAATATCTCTAGTTTTGACATTATTTTTGTATAGGTTCTCCAAATACATTCTCCATAAAACTACAAACACACATAACTTTATAAAAAAAATAATATTTTTATTATATTTTTGTCTTAACATATATCATAATCTTAAAATACATAACTTTTTTCTTTCTATTATAATTTTTTTTTGGCCTTAATCATTTTTAACATAATTTATACATTGCCATAGAACAAATTGATATCTACAATCTAAAATAAAATAAAATAAAAATGGTTGACAATGTTAACACCCTTGTACCTTGTAGTAACTAAGTAACTAAGGCCTTGTAATTTCAAGTATGATTAAGATAATTAGAGTTCCTTTTTGGTTTAGAGAAATAATTATATTGTAGTAGAGGTGGTCTCTCCATTGATGGGATGATCTAATGTCCATATTAAAGTCTTGTGGATCAATGCAATTTGAGTTAGAAAAGAAAGGATGATTATATAAGTAAATAGTAAAGTAAGAGAAATTAGTGTAAATGTTGTAACAAAGATTATATAAGTAAATAGTAAAGTAAGAGAAATTAGTGTAAAGGTTGTAACAAAGATTATATAAGTAAATAGTAAAGTAAGAGAAATTAGTGTAAAGGTTGTAACAAAGATTATATAAATAAATAGTAAAGTAAGAGAAATTAGTGTAAAGGTTGTAAGAGAAAGATCAAGTGCATTTGAATGATAACTAAGATGTTCAAAACATGATGAATGAGATTTCTTATCTCTACTTTGTTGTCATCTTTGTGGTTTGTATGGTGTTGAGAGAGAAGACTGATGTGCAATTTAAATCTTCTAATGAATGGAGACTAATCACTATTATTTGAGGAAAATCAAGTTGATAGTTTGTAAGGGGACATACATTGACAGTTTAAATCTTCTAATGAATGGAGACTAGTCACTATCATTTGAGAAAAATCAAGTTGATGGTTTGTAAGAAGACATACATTCATTCATGTCAAATGCCTTTAGATCTTGGATCATTAGTTTCCTTACATAGTGTTCTAGTTTTAAGTCATACTCCAGATCAAACCAAGATAAAAATTAAAGTTATTAATATCCACTCAACCACAAAAACATTTTAAAATGTTTTAATGACGATAATACATATTGCATTAAATACAATTCCATTATATTAATACATACAATTCCACTTTTTCCACGTTCAAAAAAACATTTTTAATCTACTCTGATAAGACATTGCTTAGATCAAACAATCAATATCCAACCTACTATCCAACATTAAACGCTGCAGATGGCATATAGACAAAATTATTTTCAGATCCAACTAGCTGTACGCCACCAGCCACAGCAGTCAATGCGGCTGAGCAGGCTTGATATTCGCAGCCCGTGAAAGACTGTCCACATCACATAAATTTGCCTATGGGGGAGCACAAGTGGGATTCATGGACCGGGCACGTGAAAAGGTTTATTTGATTGACCGCTTGTTCTGATTGACCATCGTAACTTTATGTCCTCCTCGCTGCCATTCTTTTGAAAGAATACCAAAAAGACCTGTCGAACCAATGACATAAATTAAATACCCCGGCAGGACGGATGTCGGTGTTATGGGACCCTTTGACGATTTGACAAGTTATTTATCGAAGAAATTCTTATTTAAGTAGATAAGAAAATTTTCAGAGGTTTGAATCCATCTATCAAAACTTCAGTTCAAAAAATTAAAAATTATAATTTCACTAATAACCACTGAATAGTTAATGATAATTTTAGCAAAAATGTTTAATAGATAAAATACTGGAAAATAGATGAAGGAAAACCATACCACTCAATATGTAATTCCATTGAGTGTAGAAAAAATTTAATAAAAAAATCAAATATTATTATAATAATAAGTTATTTTTGAAATTAACGACAATTTTTTTTAAATCAATTATATTATAAATTTTATTTTATCATCATTTATAATTATATTTAGATTTATAAAATGATAAATATAATTTTTACTTTGGCAAACCTTAAAAAGTATGACAATTTTTAGAGATTATTTGACCAACCTTAAAAGTATGACACTAGAGATTATTATAAATATAGTAAAATGTAAAAGTTTCTGTACTCAAATCCAACATTGCCATAATATTCTTTTACTTTTTGAAGAAATTTATAGACTGCTGGACTCATTTGATTCTTTTTGTATAAAGCATGTTTACATAGAAAGTACTTCTACATTGATAGACTGCTGGATTCATTTGATTCTTTTTGTATAAAGCATGTTTACATATAGACTGCTGGACTCATTTGATTCTTTTTGTATAAAGCATGTTTACATAGAAAGTAATTCTACATTTATAGACTGCTGGATTCATTTGATTCTTTTTGTATAAAGCATGTTTACATAGAAAGGAATTTTACAGTTGATTCTCTTTCAAAAGCTGGAATTCAGGTCCCTTATGGTCGTCATTGGAAGATTTTAGAATACAGGAAATATGATGTTTTTGAGTATTATCATCGGCCTTTCATTGATGATTTACCAGCTGATGCACATATATAGTGAAATTATGACAATTTTTAGAGATTATAATAAATATAGTAAAATGTAAAAGTTTATGTATTCAAATTCAACATTGCCTTAATGTTCTTTTACTCCTTCTTGAAGATAGACTGCTGGACTCATTTGATTCTTTTTATAAAACATGTTTACATAGAAAGGAATTCTACAGTTGATTCCCTTTCAAAAGCTGGAATTCAGGTTCCTTATGGTCATTGGAAGATTTCAGAATACAGGAAATAGGATGTTTTTGAGTATTATCATCAGTCTCTCATTGATGATTTACCAGTTGTTGCACATATATAGTGGACTTTTTTTGCTGGTTTCCAACCTCTATCTCTCTCATTTGGATATGTCTCTCTTCAGTTGGTTTTGGTCACTCTACAGTGCTGTCTCTTTTCAATTGGTTTTGGTCACTCTAAACTGAGAGTGCTGTCTCTCTACACAATTCTCAGGCTATCTGTCATTCTTCTTTCCTCAGATCACTGAACTTACATCAGACTTTTTACATTTCAGCCTACAGTATTTCTGCATATATGTTTTTGGGATATCAGTCTCTATCCTGTCTGATATATTTTTAGACTCCTTACTCATTCTCCCTTTTATGAATGAGCAGTGCTTATTTACATCAGACTTTTTTACATTTCAGCCTACAGTATTTCTGCATATATGTTTTTGGGATATCAGTCTCTATCCTGGCTGATATATTTTTAGACTCCTTCTTACCCATTCTCCCTTTTATGAATGAGCAGTACTTATGCATCTATAGAATGTAAATTTTTAAGTTTTTATCTGATTAAAAGAAATTTAAGTTTTTATCAAACTAAAAAAATTTATGTAAAATAATTTATAAAAAATTTGAATAGAAATCTGAAATATATTTAAATAAAATTTATAAAAAATTTGAATAGAAATCTGAAATATATTTAAATAATAATAAAACAAAATAAAAAATTGATTGATTATGGAAATTAATAACTACTGCTTTAACAGTAAACTCCATCACCAACTGATTATTAATTAACATTACACTTCATCATCCACTATTCTACACATCATCCACTATTCTACACAGATTAGGTCAAATAATTGAAAAAAGTGGAGAAATAATAATTACTATTATACTCAAATAATGATTTAATTTAAAATAATAATTTGTAAAAATGTTAATCTGAAATATGATTTTATTTATAGGTAGTGCACGTTGAGCTATTACATTACAGGAATTCAATTTAAAATCATAGTTTAAGGAGACACCAGATTAATAATTTATAAAAAAATTGATGAGAAATCTGAACTATGATTTTATTTGTAGGTAGTGCACACAGCAAGCTATTACATTACAGAAAAAAGCTAGTACTCCACACCGTACATTACCACATTAACCCACTACCATACATTACAGAAAACGCAGAAAAATCAAGATTATTAGCAATGGGGACCTCATGCCCAGAGTCCACAGGCTGACTTATTCTACACTGTAGCCTAGTTTAACAGTCAGCTAACAGCCAGGAGGAGAATTCAACTTGCACTCTCCAGGCAAAGCCTTGGCTAGATCTGGATCGATGCCAAACATGCGAAGAAGAGAGGGATAGTTATTCCCGAATTCACAAAAGCACGTAAGATTTGCCGTGCTTAATACACTGCAACAGGCTTGAACCGGCTGTGCTGGAGGCTGTGTTACAGCAGGCTTACAAGGCATTAGGTCATCCTTACTGACGTTGCAGATCTCAACGACCCCTCCAGCCACAGAAATGCTAGCCAGCACTGCTACTATAACTATGGTCATGCCAGTTATCTTCATGGGCTTCATCTTTCTGATAAACTTGAGAATAAGTGGGGCGATGCTCCTGCATTGTCCTTCTATCAAACCATAGTCCGCTTATATAACCGATTGGTTTTCAGAAAATGCATGAACCTTGGCCTTTGCTTTTGCTTGGGTGGCTCCCATGTTTTCCATTTGCATTTTCTCGCCCGTGATACTGTCGCTCTTTATGGTACAAATAAATTCTCTTTTGCTAACAATATCCGAAGGGGCCCAGGTAAGAACCTATGAACTGACTGTTCTGTATGTACTTAATAATTGCCAGGATGTCACGGGAAGGGCTGATCAATATCAGCCTACTACCCAGGATTGAATGCTGCGGCAGGCAGGTGGCATATAGGTTATTGGATCTGAATTGATATTGGGGGCAAAAAATGCTATGACTGGTGGCATATAGGTTATTGGATCTGAATTGATATTGGCCAATCAATATCAGTCTCCTAGCCAAACTTGAATGCTGCCGCAAATAACATATAAACCATTGAATCTGAATTGATATTGACCACCAAATATGCTGCAGCAGGTGGCATATAGGCCATTGGATGTGAATTGATATTGGCCGCCAAGTTATAGCATTGGTTTCTTTGAAATGGCCATGGAAGTTGGCTGCACCAAAAATACCAGTGCGTTACCTCATGGAATATTGATAAGAGAATGAGACAATTATTGAAAGATACAACTCTCGGTAAGGTGGACCTGATTCCGAAGGGTGTGTTGTCGATCCGTAGATGGTACCTCATAATCACGAGAATCTGAAATTATGGGGACGTGCACCCTAAAATATGGTGTCACATGCCCAGTGAACTGTTGTTACGGCGAGAAAAGTGATTACCACTTCATGGCAGGGAGGAGTTTCCAAAGGGCGCACTGGTTTGTTTGGCTATCCGCCGTTGTTTTACCAAAAAGCCAAATTGTCACGTGAAGCAAAATCTGATCTCCTCAAATGAGATGGGTTAGTGGAAAACCACTCATGAGTCGCTCTAACTACCTTGAATTGTGAGAAGTTAAATTATTTATCTCGTTAGGAGCATCCCATTAAAAGTAATGAGAGGAGCATGAAGGAAGGGAGGGAGATGCAAAGATAAAGGGGAAGGATAACAGTAGAAATGGGAGCTCGAAGAGGGTAGCCTGCTCATCTCATTGTAGTTTTCTCCTCAACATAATAAAAGTCTTATTTAAATGTTGAATCTATGAGTTATTTGGTTTTAAGTTAAGACAATGTATGCATACTCACTTGAAGTTTTTTTTAGCCTGGTCCAACGAATTTATACTTACTTGGAAGAATTTACGGACCCCTAGGTGTTTTATTTGCGAACTTATACTTACGTGGGCAAATTCACAGACCCATGGGCGTTTTTCTTCATTGTTGAACATTTAAATTCATCCCTTCTATTTTTTTACTTGTTGTGGGGAATCAAAATCGCCCCTAGATGCTTTTTTAGTTGTTAAGGTTCACCAAATCGCCCTACAAATGTTTTCCTTTGTCGTTGAAGATCGAATATGCCTCTAGATATTTTTTCAATTGTTGGTCACCCCATTCCGAATGGGTTACTCTTGAAGTCGATTTGCCTTCATTTGGTCAACCCAACCATCAAAAGATTCGATTGAGCTTTCCTTTGGTCAACCCGGCCATCAAAGCATTCAATCGAGTTTTCCTCTGGTCGACCCGACCATCAAAGCATTGGACTGGGCTTTCCTCTGGTCGACCCAACCATCAAAGAATTCGACTAGGATTTCAATTGGTCAACACGACCATCAAAACATTCAATCGAGGCTCCATTCGGTCGACCCGACCATTGGAGCATTCGATTGGTCATCCATAAGGCCGAATAGACTAGTGGGTGGTCGACTGATTTATTATTTGGTCGAATCGATTGATTGACATATTGCAAGGATTATAACCAGACAAAGGAGATCAAGATAGAAATATAAGTTTTATTCCGCAGTAGAATCTATGTTGGTGAGACGGAAATGCCATAGGCCTACCGTTTACGGATCATTCAGGAACAAACCTTCACTCTTCCAGATGCCTCTAGGTCTTGGGCCATTAATTTGTTTCCTTAAGTCCAAGAAAAAAGAGCTCTTGGCCAAGAAAAAAGAGTTTTAAGTTATACTCCAGAACCAATGTAAAATTGTCTCATAAAAACATCTTAGTAAACACATCTTCATTCTATTTTTGATATTTTCTATCATTTTATAAACCAAAATTAACACATTATATAATTCACTCCTCCTGGTCCTTTTTCCCCTATGGATATCATATTCATTGTAGGCGAGACATTGTGCGCATTCTTCATTTCTCTAGCTAAATTATCCTGAAACGTGAAACCCTACTCTTTTTAGTTGGGATAAGTACAACAAGATAATCCTCAATTGTTCATTAATAAATGTTGTGCAGACACCTCTTCCATAGGACCTTCTCGAGACACAGTTCGATGTGACGTCTCTCCCCTTCATTGTTATGATTTACTCTTGGGAATCCCATATCAGTAGTAGTGAAGAACTAATATTCCCATGTCACCTCTTCTATTGGTAGGTTCTTCCACTTGATGAGCTACTAAGTAATTTCTTGATTTCACAAGTATTTGATCATTGTTTCAAGGATTGTTTCTGATTCTAGTATGGTTTCCCTTCTTCATTAATCTCTAGTAAAATAATTTGAACTAGGATCTTGTCATCGATTACCTTCTTTAAGAAAGAAACATGGAAGACTAGATGTACACGTGAAGATGGAGGCAACATCAATTTGCAAGACATACTTTCAATCTTTTGCAACACCTTATATGGACCATGGTACTTGGGTGATAATTTATTGTCCTTCTTTTCTTACTTGAAGGAAATTTGTTTGTAAGGTTGTAGCCTTAGAAATACCCAATCTTCTACCTGAAATTCTTTTTCACTTTGATGTTGATCTGCTTGTTTTTTCATTCTATTTTGTGTTGTAACCAAGTTGTCATTCAATAGTTTGATAACCTCTTGTTGGTGCTCTATGTGGTCTTCCACTACTTGAACCTATGTTTTTGTTAAGCCCTAAATAGTGGATCATTACACCTTAATTGGGTCATATTACATTAGTAATGTTATTTTATTTATGTCGTCTTTAGTCCATTAGTTGTAATTGTACTTCCTAGTCTCCTATATATACTAAGGAGACATTTTCATTTGGGATCATCTTGTATTTTGGACATTTATGTGGGGTATAAGGAGGTTTCCCCCTCAAAGAGGCTTATTACCTGATGTTATCTCTTTTTCAAGGCATTGAGTACTTATTCTGAGGTTTTTCTATGCTATATTGATATTTGGTTCTTAACATATTGTATCAGAGCTCAAGGTCTTGGGGTTTCGCTGCTACATCTGAGACACCTTGGAATTTTTGTTATAACTTTTTTTCTACAACGTTTCAGAAGGAACTTCTTGGAGGACATTTAGTATACGGATCAAGGTACGTTGGGTTAAAATTTCAGCTCCTGAGGCCTTATACTATTGGAGATACAGCCTGTGTAAGATAGGGCTATAGAATCATCCTGAATTGAGTCATTGCAGAATTTTCCTTATAAAATATTTTATACGTTTCAGAACTTGAAATTTGGATGCTATTCACAAAAATTAGTAAGGTATCTGTGTTAAAATTATAAATATTCTGGGTCATCTTACATTTGTAGATACACCCTGTGGAAGATAGGGTATCTAACTAGTCCTATTGATTAGTCTCAAGCAGGTGTTCTGGGTAAAAAAATCATAACGTCTTCCTAGAGTATCCAAATTGAGTGAGACTGGTTGCATTGGATAGTGGACAGTCCGTAGTATTTCTGATACGAGTTTCAGAATTGCATATGAATTATTTTGTGCGGGGCATGCTATACAAGTGAGATCTCCTGGAAAGTACAAAAATCAACAAGTTGTGGGGAAGTTACCGTAAATTCTACTTGGCACATCCAATTTTGATCAGACTTGTGGAATTGCAGAGAAGAAATATCAGAGAACTAAAAAAGAGAAATTTTCATACCCAGAAGGGCTGAAATTTTGGAGATACAATAAAAGGAAGATTGTCTAGTAGAACCACCTCAAAATCAAGGTTTAAAGTGATACTTGGCCAACATGCCACCAAAAAAGGGAACTTCTACACCAAATAAGCCTCCAAACAGTCCTACTTGGTGTCATATACCCACTACGGAAATTAAAACTTTTCGCCCCTTTTCTTCTTTTCTCCGAAGAATAGAATTCCCTGAGTCCCTACGGGACCTGATACAGACCCTGCCATCCCTTAAATGCACTCATCTGGTCGGCGGTTATGGCCACAGGCCTAACCAGTATGGCGTCCTTTCGCTCTTCGCGACACGGCGCTACCAGAGCATCGAGTTTTTTTTTTCGACTATGATAAACCCCGAAAGTCAGCGATGGTTTGACTTCCTTTTCGCACTTCTCGCATCTTGTAACCTCGCGAGTTGGGGCGTCGAGCCTTCATGCTCCTACCTCGCGAACCTCCGAGACGCAAAAGTCAGCGATGGTTTGACTCCCTTTTCGCACTTCTCACATCTCGCCACCTCGCGAGTTGGGGCGTCAAGCCTTCGTGCTCCTACCTCGCGAACCTCCGAGATGTGAAAGTCAGTGATGGTTTGACTTCCTTTTCGCACTTTTCGCATCTCGCCACCTCGCAAGTTGGGGCGTCGAGCCTTCATGCTCCTACCTCGCGAACCTCCGAGACGCGAAAGTCAGCGATGGTTTAACTTCCTTTTTTCACTTCTTGCATCTCGCCACCTCGTGAGTTGGGGCGTCGAGCCTTCGTGCTCCTACCTCGCAAACCTCCGAGACGTGAAAGTCCGCGATGGTTTGACTTCCTTTTCTCACTTCTCGCATCTCACCACCTTGCAAGTTGTGGCGTCGAGCCTTCGTGCTCCTATCTCGCGAACCTCCAAGATGCGAGAAGGCAACAGAATGTTGACTCCTTCCCAGGTGACGCGTGTCCATCCGTCAGCCACGCGAGCCCCACCTGATGGATGTGCCATGTGTTCTCACGAACCTCGGCTCTCGGCACTTCATGACTTCGTGGGTTGAAGCACCAAACCCTTGCGCTCTCTTCTTGTGAAACCCCGAGATGCGAGATCTCAAACTCGGATCTCTTCCGGACTACACCAACCCTAACCACCTTGCAACTCTGCAAGATCCAATGGTTATCGGTTGTTCACCACTTCTATCTCGAAGTGTCTTTGTCGTCCGTTTCTTCTCTCTTCTGCGTGCATCTGGACATACATTTTTTATGACCCAGATCTATTTCACTCCAGCTAATCTAACGGCAGTTGTAGCTCTCCCTTGAGCATGCACTTCTCTTCCTTCTCCTTGGAAGATTTCTTAAGTATCAAAGGTCTCGGCCTTTGCTTCTCTTCTGCGACCTTCGCAGCTATGGCTTCGTGCACAAAATGGAACTATCCCTCCCGGACTTCTCTACTCTGAAGCCGTGAGAGATTTCCTCGACCTCTGTGAATTCCTACAGGGTTTGTGCATCTGACCAGGTGCTATCCATCCTAAGCTTCGTCAACTATGTGGGACTTGGGAGCTTTGCACTCTTTCTCCTGGGTTTGACTCTTAAAAGAGTCTTCAACACATCTATTGCTCTCCTTCATCAAGTCTAGGACTTGAGTGGGCCTCGGTCTCTACTAGTGAAAACAAAGGAAAGGGGTTGAGGCATTTAACGCCCCCTCTTCTCCCTCCAATCTAACGGTCGTGAGTGACCGCAGATCTTCCGACAGGATCTCGCTCGTCAAACGATACTTATCCCTACACAGCCACCTCGGGATTTCAAGAGGATTGTTCCTCCTCGTGCAGGGTTACTAAGGCCTTACGCCTTCACATCCTCTTTCTAGGTTCTTGATGGATTTTTCAAGGAGGGTATCTCTATGGGGAGGTTTACCCAGGGTACTATCTGAGGCAGATAAGGGTATCTCTCTCTCAAGAACCAGACGTGAAGTCTTAATTAGATCATTATGCATATAAATAGCGATTTATCAAAACATAAGCCATACGTATTCTTTCCATTCTAAACATGCAACTACCAGTACTGATCAAAACACCATACAAACATTCTTGCACTGAAATCATTCACAATTTCACAACTTATGAGCATAGATATCATAATATATATATATATATATAGATATAGATATAGATATATTTCAAGATGCTAGAGACAAAACACTTATCAGAAAAACACCATAGGTGATGCAACTGCTGAGAGGAGTGCTCGTTTCCACCCAACCATAGGCTCATCGACTCCCAACAGATTTACCACTAGCCACCCCCGAGCTAAAACCACGATGCCACAAGACTGTGTCTCTGTCTTCCAGTGACCAAGAATGAAGGTTACTCTCCTTCTTCTCCGCTATCACTCACTCTGCATATTTTTCCAGAGTTCTTCCTCCCTTGTGTCTGCCTGTGATCGCACACTCCTCCTGCCTTTTTCCTTTCCGGCGAGGTTGTGTGTGGCACGATATCCCTCATGGTGGTCAGGTGTTAGGACCCCATGGATGGGCGGTTTTACCCCCATCCCTCATTACGCATGAAGAGCTATCCACCTACCAACCTGCGAACAATTAATTTCGGGCCAACGAGCCACTCTTGGTTCTCCAGGCTAGTGAAGACCAAATATGGTATTGGTTTTCGGTGGAAGTTAACGCCACCATTCCAGGTGCCTTCCACCACCGTTATCCAGCCATCATGGTCTCTTTTTCAACATATTCCCCTCTCAGCAGTCTTGCAATATATATTTGTAATATTATTCACATTCATCGACCTTTTTCGCAAGGTCTATTCACATTACACATTCATATTTTTGAGTTTTCCACAATACTTGGCCAGTATAGTTATTTTTACAGACTGGGGGAAATAGGGTGTTACAATTCCCTCCCCCTTAAAGGAACATCGTCCTCGATGTTCTATCTATCAACATGGCATGTATGTACATATGTAAACAAAATTGGATATGCATGTTTCATGGCATCCTCCATTTCCCATGTAGCCTCATCGGGGCAAAAATGTTTCCACTGCACCTTGACCTGTGCAATGGTTTGGTTCCGAAGCGGGGTTTCCTTTCTGTCCAGTATGCATTGGGGTTCTGGTAGAAATTCTACCTCCAGTTCCACCTGAATCACAAACCAATTAATTATATGATTAACATCATGTACATATTTCTTCAATAATGAAACATGGAAAACATTATGTGCTTTAATTGTGGGAGGAAGTGCTAGTCGATAGGCTACGGGTCCCACTCTATCTAGAACCTCAAAGGGTCTACAATACCAAGGTGCCAAATTGGCACAAGCTCCCATTTTCATGGAACTCTTCATGGGTCTAACTCTAAGATATACATGGTCTCCCGTTTTGAACTCTCTTGGAGTTCTCTTTTGGTCGGCATAAATTTCCTGTTGGTTTTGAGCGACCTTCAGATTTTGTTTTATCTGAGTCACTTATTGTTCCATTTCTTTTAACATGTCGGGTCCAAAAGATATCTTGTTTATGGGATTACTCCAGCTGACTGGAGTATTACACGGCCTACCATAGAGGACCTCAAAGGGACTCATGTTTAGAGATGCTTGGTAGCCGTTGTTGTAGGCGAATTCTACCAGTGGCAGGTAGTCTTCCCATTTCTTGGGTTGATGCATTACATGCATCCTTAACATGTCTTCTAATATTTGATTCACTCTTTCTGTCTATGCATCGGTTTGAGGGTGATAAGCGGTGCTAGACAACAATTTGGTCTCTAAACCAGTCATCAGTGATTTCCAAAAGTTAGAAGTAAATTTCGTGTCTCTGTCTAAATATATCTTTCATGAATACCTGGGCGATATCGATTTGCTTGCAAGTCGACTTGACGGGGATAAAGTGAGCAGACTTGCTCAATTTATCCACCACCACCATAATGGCGTCATTTTGTTTGGTTGAAGTCGGTAATCCAGTGATGAAGTCCATGGAGATGGTTTCCCATTTCCATTTTGAGATTGGTAAAGGTTGCAATAACCCTGTTGGATGTCAGTGTTCTGCTTTAACCTATTGGCACTCTATGCATTTGGCTAGGTACTCGGCTATGTCTTTCTTCAATCCAGGCCAATAAAATTGTTTCCTGGTGGCAGTGACCATTTTCTGGTATCCTGGATGACCCGAGTAGGGTCTTTTATGTAGTTCATCCATAATGAACCTCTTCAAGTCATCACATGCTAGAATATAAAATATGTTGTTGTAAGTGAGCAGACCTCCTTCGGTCATCTGATAGCCTTCATATTTTACTCCGATGGGTTCTTGTTGTAGGTACATGGTCACTGTCTAAATGAAGGGATCTGTTTCTTGTGCATTTATGATTATTTCCTTGGCATATGTCTCGCAGGTGCTCACTGCTGCCAGATGAATTGTTTTCATGCTTCTGCTAAGGGCATCGACAACCCTATTTTCTTTTCCTTTAATGTGTTTGATTTCGAAATCAAATTTTCTAAGGAGGGCCATCCATCTAGCCTGTCTGGCATTGAGCTTTGGTTGATCAAACATGTATCACAATCCACAGTGATTTGTCATAAGTACAAATTTTCTTCCCAAGAGGTAATGCCTCCACATTTTCAAGGCATGCACTATGGCAGTCAGTTCTAGATCATGGGTCACATAGTTGACTTCATGCTCGTTCAATTTTCGGGATTCATAGCAGATCACTTCCTTTCTGCATAAGGACTCCTCCGAGCCCTTCCTTATAGGCATCTGTGCACACAAGGAAGTCATCTTCTGGGTCGGCGATTTTCAGCACGGGTGCATGGTTCAGTAGATGTTTCAGGGTTTGAAATCTTTCTTCACATTTCTGTGTCCACAAGAATTTTGTCCCCTTCTTCTGGAGGGCAGTGATTGGACAACCAATCTTGGAGAATCCTTCTATAAATCTCTTATAATATCTTTCTAATCCCATAAAGGATCTGATATCCGAAACATCCCTTAGGGTAGGCCATTCCATGATAGACCTGATTTTGTCAGGGTCCACTGCTACCCCTTCTTCGGACAAAACATGACCCAAGTAATGTATTTGCTTCTGGAAGAAGTCACATTTGCTGAATTTAGCATAGAGATGATGCTCTCTGAGTACTTGCAGCACAAGCCTAAGATGTTCTTCATGCTCTTCTCTATTCTTAGAGTAAATTAATATATCATCAATAAAAACTAGCACAAATTTATCTAGAAATTTACTAAGTACATTGTTCATCAAGCACATAAAAGTAGCAGGGGCATTGGTCAACCCAAATGGCACTACCATGAACTCATAGTGACCATACCTTTTCCGGAAGGCAATTTTATGGATGTCTTCACCCTTGATTCGGACTTGATGGTATCCCAATCTCAAGTCGATCTTTGAGAAAATAGATGCACCTCCCAATTGATCAAACAGATCATCGATCCTGGGCAAGGGGTACTTGTTCTTTATGGTTACCTTATTGAGTTGTCTATAATCTATACACAGTCTAAGGGTGTCGTCCTTCTTTTTCACAAACACGACTGGCGCTCCCCATGGAGACACGCTGGGTTGAATATAACCCTTATCCATCATTTATTTTAATGGAAATTTGAGTTCAACTAACTCAGGTGTGCTCATCCGGTAAGGTGTCCTAGACACTGGCACCGCTCCCGGTGCGAGTTCTATCAAGAAGTCTATGTCTCTTCTCAGAGGTAGACTCGGTACCTCTTCTGGAAACACATCACTATATTCTCTCGGGGTAGGATGATCTTCAAGGCTGGGTTTGTCACCTTCTATGGTTTTCGACACCTGTATTGCATATAGGGGACATCCCTTTCGGCAATACTTTCTCATTTGCAAAGCTGATATTTGTCTCACCGAGACAGGTTTTCGGATCCCTTGAAGGGTCATCCTTTTTCCTTCTTTGCTCACACATTCTAAGTTTTTATGGTAACAGTCCAATCTAGCTTTATGGGCGGCTAGCCAATCCATACCAATCAATAGATCGTACGATCCGAGGGGTAATACGTTAAGGGTTTCTTGGGTGGGAAATTCACCCAACATCAATTGGCAGGTTGGTATGACTTCTGCTACCCTTCTTTTGGTGCCAGTGGCTAACTATACCAACCATGGCTTGGTTTGTTTTTGTGGCTATAGTTTACACTTATCAACAGCCTTAGGGGCTATATAACTCAAATTTGAACCAGGGTCAATCAAAATAGACACTAGATGGTTGGAGATCATACCTTCTATCTCCACCATTGAAGATTGATGGTCATCTTGGTTATTATCCAAGGCTACATAAATATGCGGCACACTCCTAGCCACATCATTAACTGTAGTAGCTTCCTGGATGTTATAAATCCTCTGACTATTCTGTTGTCGGTGTGGACAGTCTCTCAGGAGATGTTCTTCTCCACAACCCCAACATTTCAAAGGTTCTCTCTTTGGGTTATCAGTCTTTAATAGTACAGGTCCAGAATTTTTACTTCCACCCGATGAGGGAAAGTTCTACTGGAGTACACTTCGAGCTGGAAAGTTCATTCTTGGGTTCTTCTTATAGTTCTTAAATCCTGGGGATTTAATCCCCTTTTTCTGGAACCTTGAACTATTCTTTGGTTTCCATCCTTCACGAGGTTCTACTCGATGTCCATATTGTTCCTAACAATATGTTGCCTTTCGAATAGTGTCTTCTAGGGTCTTTGGCTCATCAAATTCAATTATGTTCTGGTAGTCCTTGGGTAGCCCACTGATGAAGGGCTGCACATTTGCCTTTTCTGCTTTTATATAAGGCACATATCTCAACAAGTCGAGGAATTTGTTGACATATTCCTCTATAGTGAGTTGCCCCAGTTTGAGTTCATAAAACTCTTTTGTCTTCTCGTCGAAATATTTTTCTGACAAATACTTCTTCCGGAAGTATTTCTCAAACTATTTCTAGGACAAATTCTCTTCACGAACCCCTTTCACATTCTTAAGATCTTCCCACCAAATGGAAGCCTTTCCGTTCAGATTGAAGGTGGTTACTCGGGCCTTCAAATTTTCTGAAAAATCATGGACTCTGAAATATTTCTTTAGTCCAAGCAGCCAGGCCTCTGCTTCCTATCCCTTCTTTATCTCACCATCGAAGGAAGGTGGCTTGGCCTTTCTAAATTCCTCAAATTTATGACCCTTGAAAGTCTTTTTCTTCTTCTTTTTTCTTCGAGAGTAGGAACTGCATTTGCTGCTGGAAGAGTCTTCTGAATCACCAGCTTCCTTCTCAGAGGAATCACTCGGCACTGGTCCCTTACCTCTGGGGTGGACCTTTTTCGAGGTGCTCCTCTCAATGTGGCCACTGACATGACCACGTTTCTAAGTTCCAGGTTCATGTTGCATTTGTCATTGTAGATCGGATAAACACTGCAGTAAAACTGCGTTAATTTATGTCTACTTTTCTTATTCTTTAATCACCCTTTCATTGTCGGCCTTGCAAATTTGCAACTCGACCATGAGACTCCTCACAGCCTCAGCTAGATCTGGAGGGGTCCCTATTTCCCTTCTTTCATCAGACTCTTCGTCTCTATTGTGGGAGCCCTCTCCCACCTCTTGATGAGTCACCATTCTCTGCGTCTGTAAATTCCCATGGCTGATCGCCCGCTTGGGTACAAAAGACAAACGTTGGTTGTTAGTCAATAGTTAGATACATTTTTATAACCCACGCAAAAATTCATAATTCTTCCACATGCATACACAGTCGGGTTCTTATTTTCAAACTTTGATCCTTTGAATATAAAAAGGTTTAATATAGAGGGTTACTCCTCTTAGGAGTGTTCCGAACGGAGCTTCTGCGCAACTCGTTCATGAGCCCAAGCAGGTTGAGTGTTGTAACCTCGCTCTGATACCAATTTGTTAGATACCCACTACGAAAATTAAAACTTTTCGCCCCTTTTCTTCTTTTCTCCAAAGAATAGAACTCCCCGAGTCCCTATGGGACCTGATACATACCCTGCCATCCCTTAAATGCACTCATCTGATCAGTGGTTATAGCCACAGGCCTAACCAGTACGGCGTCCTTTCGCTCTTCGCGACATGGTGTTACCAAAGCGTCGAGTTTCTTTTTTTGACTCTGATAAACCCCGAAAGTCAGCGATGGTTTGACTTCCTTTTCGCACTTATCGCATCTCGTAACCTCATGAGTTGGGGCGTCAAGCCTTCATGCTCCTACCTCGTGAACCTCCAAGACACAAAAGTCAGCGATGGTTTGACTCCCTTTTCGCACTTCTCGCATCTCGCCACCTCGCGAGTTGGGGTGTCGAGCCTTCGTGCTCCTACCTCGCGAACCTCCGAGACGCGAAAGTCAGCGATGGTTTGACTTCCTTTTCGCACTTCTCGCATCTCGCCACCTTGCGAGTCAGGGCATCGATCCTTCGTGCTCCTACCTCACGAACCTCCGAGACGCGAAAGTAAATGATGGTTTGACTTCCTTTTCACACTTCTCGCATCTCACCACCTCACGAGTTGGGGTGTCGAGCCTTCATGCTTCTACCTCGCGAACCTCTGAGACACGAAATTCAGCGATGGTTTGACTTCCTTTTCACACTTCTCGCATCTCGCCACCTCCCGAGTTGGGGCGTCAAGCCTTCCTGCTCCTATCTTGGGAACCTCTAAGACATGAGAGGTCAACAGAATGTTGACTCCTTCCCAGGCAACGCGTGTCCATACATCGGCCACGCGGGACCCACCTGATGGATGTGCCATGTGTTCTCACGAACCTCAGCTCTCGTCACTTCACGACTTTCTTGGTTGAAGCACCCAACCCTTGCGCTCTCTTCTTGCGAAACCCCGATATGCGAGATCCCGAACTCGGATCTCTTCCAAACTGCACCAACCCTAACCTCCTTGCAACTCTACAAGATCCAACGGTTATCAGTTGTTCTCCACTTCTATCTCGAAGTGTCTCTGCCATCCGTTTCTTCTCTCTTCTGCGCGCGTCTGGACGTACATTTTTGACGACCCAGATCTATTTCGCTCCAGCTAATCTAACGACAGTTGTAGCTCTCCCTTGAGCATCCACTTCTCTTCCTTCTCCTTGGAAGATTTCTTAAGTATCAAAGGTCTCAACCTTTGCTTCTCCTCTGCGACTGATCTGGATTATTTTCGGCACGAAATGAGAGCGAAGATATAATAAAGAAATGCACAGAGATATTGCAGATATTCAATAATATAACAAAAATGTATCAGAGATGCAACCATAAACACATATATACAGTAATACATTATTTCTATTAATCAAATAAATGTACAGAGACTGTAAAAATATAGAGTGAAAGACTCGCTAGAATGGTGGCATCTTATCTCTGAGAAGAGATGTGACAGCTATTCGCATTCGCAAGAAGATGATTACAATGAGGCTTTGAAGGCCCTTTTACAATAAACAGGAATGCCAAAATTCCTAAACATCCAAAAACCTAACCCTAGGAGATGAAGCACCAAAAGTCATGTGGGCCCCGTTTGGGTAAGTGAGTACATCAACTTCCTGGGGTCGTAACTTTTGCATACGATCTCCGTTTTAGGCGTGTGATAGTTCGTTGGAAAGGTATCATCAAGGAGATTCATTTTGGGGGCTCAATCATGAATTTGTTTATCATTGAGAACCTCGACCTCGAAAAACCTTCATTTGGGCCCTCAAAATGGCCCCAGAAGTTAAAACCTGCTAAAAATAGTAAATTGCCAAAATTGCCAGAAAGCCATTTTGAGCCATTTGGAAAAGGTGGGTGGCCACCGATATCCACCTGGATCAGTGACCTTCACAGCTATGGCTCCATGCACAAAATGAAACTATCCATCCCGGGCTTCTCTACTCTGAAGCTATGAGATATTTCCTCGACCTCTGTGAATTCCTACAGGGTCTATGCATATGACCAAGTGCTATCCGTCTTGTGCTTCGTCAACTATGTGGGACTTGGGAGCTTTGTGCTCTTTCTCCTTGGTTTGACTCTTAAAAGAGTCTTCATCACATCTATTTCTCTCCTTCATCAAGTCTAGGACTTGAGTGGGCCTCGGTCTCTACTCGTGAAAACAAAGGAAAGGAGTTGAAGCATTTAACGCCCCCTCTTCTCCCTCCAATCTAATAGTCGTGAGTGACCACAGATCTTCCGACAGGATCTCTCCCGTCAAACGATACTTATCCCTACACAGCCACCTCGAGATTTCAAGAGGATCGTTCCTCCTCGTGCAGGGTTACTAAGGCCTTACACCTTCACATCCTCTTTTCAGGTTCTTGATGGCTTTTTCAAGGAGGGTATCTCTATGGGGAGGTTTACCCAGGGTACTATCTGAGGCAGATAAGGGTATCTCTCTCTTGAGAACCAGAAGTGAAGTCTTAATTAGATCAGTATGCATATAAATAGTGATTTATGAAAACATAAGCCATACGTAGTCTTTCCATTATAAACATGCAACTACCAATACTTATCAAAACACCATACAGACATTCTTGCACTGAAATCATTCACAATTTCACAGCTTATGAGCATAGATATCAGAATATATATATATATTTCAAGATGCCAGAGACAAAACACTTATCAGAAAAACACCAGAGGTGATGCAACTGCTGAGAGGAGTGCTCATTTCCACCCAACCATAGGCTCAATGACTCCCAACGGATTTACCACTAGCCACCCCCGAGCTGAAACCACGATGTCGCGAGACTGCGTCTCTGTCTGCCAGTGACCGAGAACGAAGGTTACTCTCCTTCTTCTCCGCTATCACTCACTCTGCATATTTTTCTAGAGTTCTTCCTCCCTCGCATTTGTCCGTGATCGCACACTCCTCCTGCCTTTTTCCTTTCCGGCGAGGTTGCGTGTGGCATGATCTCCCTCATGGTGGTTAGGTGTCAGGACCCCACGGATGGGCGGTTTTACACCCATCCCTCATTACGCATGAGGATCCATCCACCTACCAACCCGCGAGCAATTAATTTCGGGCCAGCGAGCCGCTCTTGGTTCTCCAAGCCAGTGAAGACCAAATATGGTATTGGTTTTCAGTGGAAGTTAACGCCACCATTCTAGGTGCCTTCCACCACCTTTATCCAGCTATCGTGGTCTCTTTTTCATCATATTCCCCTCTCAACATTCATGCAATATATATTCATAATATTATTCACATTCATCGACCTTTTTCACAAGGTCTATTCACATTACGCATTCACATTTTTGAGTTTGCCACAATACTTGGCTAGAATAGTTATTTTTACAAACTGGGGGAAACAGGGTGTTACACTTGGACTCTTGATGAAGGTGAAGAAATGTGTAGGAACATAAATGATTTACAAAAGAAGACGGTAACAAAAGATGAACTACAAGAGATGAGGGATTCAACGGAAGCTAAGTTGGAGGCAATAAATACTAAGATGGATGGTTTAAAAGGGGAGATCATGGAAGGATTGAAAAATTTCCTAATAGAGAGGACACATGAAAGTCAAAATGCATCCCATGAAATTCATGATGAGGACACAAGGAATATGAGTCAAGAATGGAGAAACTCTAACTTTGGGTTGAAGACCAACCACTTTCCTAAGATCGATATGAGGAAGTTTGATGGCAAGGACCCAATCACATGGATACTTCATATGGAGCAATTCTTTGATCTACATAATGTGCCACATACACAAAAGGTACAGATTGCTTCTTTATATTTAGATCCCAATCAATTTGTGTGGTATCAATGGCTTTGTTCTCGAAAATCACTCATCACTTGGACAATTTTCATGGAATAAGTGATAGCACACTATGAGGATACAAGGAGAAATACCTTCTTTAGCCAATTGATAAATCTCAAGAAAAAGGGTTCAGTTACAGAGCACATTGAGAACTTCCAAAGATTCAATATAAAGGTAACAGATATTCCATATGAGCACTTGATTGATGTATTCATAGGAACTTTAAGGGATAACATTCAACATGAGGTTCGTCTTTGGGAACCCAAATCATTGGAGAATACATTTAGGGTGGAAAGAAATGTTGAAAGTAAAAATATG
This sequence comes from Picea engelmannii, assembly GCA_009831015.1. Taxonomy (NCBI): domain Eukaryota; kingdom Viridiplantae; phylum Streptophyta; class Pinopsida; order Pinales; family Pinaceae; genus Picea; species Picea engelmannii. The sequence continues at coordinate 233,818 of ML793967.1, read as the reverse complement.
GCTATGTGATCCGGATTTATGTAGGAACACAATGAAATATAGAAATACACATAAACACAGAGATGCAACGGAAATAAGACTGCATTTCATTAATAGCAAATGACTGAAATATGCTTACAGACAGAATGGAAATAAACTAGCTAGGGCGCTGGTAGCTTATCTCTAAGAAGAGATGTGGCCGCTACTCGCATCCGTGAGAAGATGATTACAATGAGGATCTGAAGGCCCTTTTATAATAAACTGGAATGCCAAAAGTCCTAGACATCCAAAAACCTAACCCTGGGAGATGAAGCGCCAAAAGTCATGTGGGCCCCGTTTGGGTAAGTTGGTGCATCAACTTCCCGGGGTCGTAACGTTTGCATACGATCTTCGTTTTATGTGTATGATAGCTCGTTGGAAAGATCTATCTGAGGCCTAAAATGCTCGAGACAAAATATCATCATTAGATGATATTTTTTAAGAGCAACATACCCGAAAAAACATCTTTTAGGGCCTCAAAATGGCCCCGGAAGTTCAGGACTCGAAAAACTGCTAAAAATAGTAAACTGTGCGAAAACTGAAAAACTGAAAGAAGAAATGGTGGGGGTCTAAGTGGAATAGGTGGGTGGCCACCAATATCCACTTGGATCATTCCTCCCCCCTTAGGAAGCAATGGTCCCCATTGCATTGAGTTCCTCCATGAGATGAGGAAACTTCTGCTGAACTTGGTCCCTGGTGAGCCATTTGCCTTGGTGAAGGAGTTGGCCTGCTTTGACAACTCGATATAGCAGTATCCTTTGTTTTCAGGTGTGCTTGATCTATGTATCCATGATCTGATCAGCTCTGGCTTGTTCCATGTAGTCTAGATTTAACTCTGTTGGTGTGAGTTGTTCTGCCATGTCGGGTGTGTCTAGTAGAGGTGGAAAGTAGGGCCGAAGGCGATCCACATTGAACACTAGGTGTAGACCAAGGAATGGTGGAATGTTGAGCTCAAAGGCATTTTCCCCTACAACCTTAGTGAGGGTGTACGACCCATATCGAAGCGGACGAATCTTGCAGTGGGGTCCAGCAAGGCGCTCCTTTTGCAAATGAAACCACACTTTGTCGCCCACTTGGAAGTTGTGTGGCACCTGATGTTGATCATGTCGTTGCTTGTACTTAGCATTGGCTCTGTCCAAGATGTCATGAACCTGTTGGCGGATATGTTGAATGTGCTCAATGAAGTTGTTTTCCTTATCTGCCTCAGACTGGACATGAGCTGAATCTTCCTGAGTAGCTACAAATGGCATGGCTATGTCAATGGGACATAGTGGTTGGAATCCCAAGCCCACTTGAAAGGGGTTGTGGCTAGTTGAGCTATGGAGAGCCCGGTTGTAGCTGTGTTGTACATAGGGGAGGCTCTCATCCCATGTGCGTG
>ML793967.1:211117-226344 GCA_009831015.1 Picea engelmannii | reverse complement strand
AGCTTTCCGAACTCATGAAGGCCATTATGAATTTTTGGTCATGCCTTTTGGCCTTACAAATGCACCTTCCACATTCCAAGGGTTGATGAATTCCATTTTTAAGCCCTTCCTTCGAAAATTTGTGTTAGTATTTTTTGATAATATACTAATCTATATAAAGTCTTGGGAGGATCATGTGCGACATGTTGACAAGGTGCTACAACTACTAAAGGAGCAACAACTATATGCCAAACCATCCAAATGTTTCTTTGGGGTGAATGAGGTAGAGTATTTGGGTCATGTTGTATCTCATGAAGGTGTCAAGGTAGACCCTAACAAGATTAAGGCCATGATGAACTGGTTGATTCCCAAAACATTAAATAATCTTAGAGTATTTTTGGGTTTGATAGGTTACTACCGCAAGTTTGTTTGGCACTATGGAAGAATAGAAGAACCTTTAATGACACTAACTAAGAAAGATTCATTTTCATGGAATCCAGAGGAAACTAAATCTTTTGAACAACTTAAAGAGGTGATGTGCAAAGCTCTTGTCTTGACCACTCCGTACTTCACAAAAACCTTTATTGTGGAATGTGATGCCTCGAAAAATGGAATTGGTGTGGTCCTAATGCAAGAAGGAAGGCCCCTAGCTTTTGAAAGTCGACCACTCAAGAGAAAAGACTTACACAAACCCATTTATGAGAAGGAAATGATGGAAATACTACATGCATTGAAGAAATGGTGTCCTTACCTAATAGGTAGGCACTTCAAGGTAAAAATAGATCATGATAGTCTTAAATACTTCTTGGAACAAAGACTATCTTCAAAAGAACAACAGAAATGGGTGACCAAGATATTGGATTATGATTTTGAAATCATCCATAGAAAAGGGAAGAAAAATGTTGTGGCAGATGCACTCTCAAGAAAGGATGAAGATGTTGAGGTCTTTCTCTATGTTATCTCAATCATCCAACCCGATTGGATAAAGGAAGCAAGGGATGAATGGAAGAATGGCGAAAAAGTATGGACTCTCATTCAAAGGTTGCAGCAGGATTCCAGTGCATCAGATACATTTACATGGAAAATTATTCACTATGGTACAAAGATCACTTATATTTATGTAAGAACTCCCAACTCAAACAAAAGGTACTATTGGAATTGCACACCTCTCCAATAGGAGGGCACTCAGGATTTTTGAAAACCTACCATAGGATCAAGATGGAATTTTTTTTGGATGGCCTTAAAGTGATGTTCAAAGGTTTGTCGCAGAATGTTTGGTGTTCCAACAAAATAAGGTGGAAACAATTAATACCCCGGGTCTTTTACAACCATTATCCCAAGTCAGCGCTGGGAGGAGGTTTCCATGGATTTCATAATAGGTTTACCAAAGTCTGAAGGAAAGAGTGTCATCATGGTGATTGTTGATAGACTCACCAAATATGCACACTTTTGTGCACTCTCTCATCTCTTCAAAGCCAATACAGTTGCCACTGCATTCATGGAGACAACTCAAAATCTACATGGCAGCCCAAAGATTATTGTAAGTGATAGAGATCCCATCTTCACTGGACATTTTTTGACAGAATTATTTTCTTTTTTGGGTACTCAATTGGCTCATAGCTCATCCTATCATCCTCAATATGATGGACAAACCAAGATAGTGAATAAATGTCTGGAAGGATACCTTCGTTGCTTTGTCTCTGATAAACAAACACAATGGTTCAAATGGTTACCCTTGGCAGAATGGTGGTATAAGACTTCCTTTCATACTGCAACAAAAATGACACCATTTATGGCACTCTACGAATACCACCCTCCTTCCATCACTTCTTCTCTAAAATAAAAATCTAAGGTTCAAGAAATGGAATATCACATCAAGCATCAACAACAAGTTCTCCAAATCTTAAAGGACAACCTGACCATGGCACAAAATCGCATGAAGCAACAAGAAGATCAACATCGTAGTGAAAGAATTTTTGAAGTACGGGAATGGGTGTTTTTAAGACTACAACCATACAAACAGATGTCCCTCAAGAAAGCCAAGAAGGATAACAAATTATCACCAAAGTACTATGGCCCTTATAAGGTGTTGCAAAATATTGGTACTATGGCATACAAATTGGAGTTGCCTGCATCTTCACGAGTACACCCAGTTTTCCATGTTTCATGCTTAAAGAAGGTTATAGGTGACAAGATCCCAATTCAAAATATATTGCCAGAACTTGACGAGGAAGGAAAAATCATATTGGAGCCTGAAGCCATCACTGACACAAGAATTTTCCAACTGAGGAATATATCCATTTCAGAATATCTCATTAAATGGAGGAAACTATCGGCTGAAGATTCCACTTGGGAAGATGAGTCTTTTATAAAGAAGCATCCAGAGTTACTCAAGCATTGCGGACAACACTTGTCTCAAGGGGAGGGGCATGTTAATCCCTAAATAGTGGCTCATTACCCCTTAATTGGGTCATATTACATTAGTAATTTTATTTTATTTATGTCGGTTTTTGTCCATTAGTTGTAATTGTACCTCCTAGTCTTCTATATATACCAAGGAGACATTTTCATTTGGAATCATCTTGTATTTTGGACATTTATGTGGGGTATAAGGAGGTTTCCCCCTTGAAGAGGATTATTACCTGAAATTCTCTCTTTTTCAAGGTGTTGAGTACTTATTCTGAGGTTTTTCTATGCTATATTGATATTTGGTTCTTAACAATTTTCCCTCTCAAAGGTGATGTGATGGATAGAGGACGATGTCCATAAATTTTCATAAATTGGGACATTTTTTATGAAGTATGGAAGGACATGATGTACCACCATTTTGCCAAGGGAAACCACTTGACCCATTGTGTTTCTTTATCTCATGCAAAGAAACAAAGAGACCCTTCTATACATTAATTCATAATCTCATATTTCCCATCGGATTGATGATGTAAGAGGAGTTGTGAGCCAATTGAGTACCCAAACAAGAAAATAATTTAGTCCAAAAATTACCAATGAAAATTGGATCTCTATCACTTATAATAATCTTAGGGGCTCCATGTAATTTAGCTTATGAACTATTTTCATGTTTTTTATAGTTGTTATACTTTCTTTAAAAGGATGAGAAAGAGAGAAAAACTAGGCATCTTTTGTGATTCGATCCACCACTACCATGATGACATTCTTTCCTTCAATTTAGTTAGACCTATGATAAAATCCACTAATACATCTTCCCAACGTTGACTTGGTATGGTTAATGGTTGTAGGACACTTGAGGTCTTGATTGTCTCTCCCTTATTCTATTGGAAAACCAAACATTCAACCACAAAATTTTGAACATCGGTTTTCCCAGAAAAAATCCTTCTTGATGTTGTCGTAAGTTTTTAGAAACCCTAAGTTTCCTCATATAAGAGAAGTGTGCAATTCCAAAAGGAACTTTTATTTGATATGGGAATTGTTACATAAATATTGATAATCATAATACCAAACTGAGTCATTCTTCCACACAAACTTATCTAATGCACTCAGGTCCTCTTGTAGTTGTTAAATTATCTTGCATATATTGTGATATTGATTACAGTCTATCCTTTCTTCTTCCACCCAATCAGATTATGAAATGGAAATAGCACAAAGAAATCCCTATGTGTCTTCTTCTTTCCTTGAAAGTGCATTTGCCACCACATTTTTTTCCTTTTTTGTAGATAATTTCAAATCCATAACCTAGCATATTTGCAACCCATTTTTGTTTATCTTCTGAAGATAATCATTGTTCCAAGAAGTACTTCAAAAAATCATGATTTTATTTTACCTTGAAGTGTCTTCCTATTAAGTAGGGGTTCCATTTTTTAATTGCATGCAATATGGCCAACATTTCCTTTTCATAAATGGGTTTGAGTAATTTCATTCCTTTAAGTTTATGGCTTCAAAGGCAAGGGCCCTTCCTTCTTACATCAAAATTGCACCAATTTCATGCCCTAAGGCATCACACTCCACAATAAAGGTTTTTGTGAAGTCAGGTGTGGCCAAGATTGAAGTTGTACCCATAGCCTCATTAAGTTTTTCAAAAGCTCTAGTTGCTTCTCGAGTCCAAAAAAATGCTTCCCTTTCTAATATTGTTGTTAGAGGTGCTTCTATTTGACCATAATTCTTGACAAAATTGTAGTAATAGCCTGCCAATCCTAAGAATCCTCTAAGATACTTCAAGGTTTTGGGAATTATCCATTCCATCATTTAATTTTTTAGGGTCCACTTTGACACCTCCATGAGATACAATATGACCCAAATATTCCACTTTCTGAACCTCAAAGGCACACTTGGAAGACTTTGCATATAATTGTGGCTCTTTTAATAGTTTTAAGACCATTCCAACATGTTGTACATGTTCTTCCCAACATTTTCTCTAGATTAGTATATCATCAAAAAATACTAACACAAATTGTTTTTAGGAGGGGTTTGAAAATATAATTCATTAAAGCTTGAAATGTTGAAGGTGCATTAGTAGGGTCAAATGGTGTCACCAAAAATTCATAATGACCTTTATGTGTTCTTATAGTTGTTTTGGGGGTGTCTTATTGTCTTTTTCTAATTGGATGATATCCAGAACAGAGATCCAACTTGGTAAAGAAAAAATTTCCTTGCAATTTATCTAATAGTTCAACAATGATAGGAATAGGAAACTTATCTTTAATGGTCATTTTATTGAGATCTATATAATATGGACACATGTTCCATGAACCTTCCTTTTTGAACCATGATGTTGACCCCCACCTCAGTAAGGTCCACTGACCTCCCAGCCTATGGATCTTCAAATTCCTCTGAGCCGAAATGGCTCTTTGATTCCCAGTTGGAATCTCTAAAACATACAACCACAGGTCCTTCTAGAAGTCATACCCACGCAAACAAGTGCTAGGCGTAAGCCTCTACTCCTCGTGACCACTATCGTGACCACAGACTTAACCCCAAAAGGGAGTGTCACAATTTCATGTATCGGGGGGGGGTTCAGTTACAAGGTGCCCCGACTCCCCCAAGTCCCGAAATCCTGAAATGGGATAACGGTCTCTAGATCCTCCCTGAAATTCTCCTGATGTGACCCTCTACTATAACCTGGGGCCCAACCTTCGAGCGCGTTGGGATTTCGGGTATCGGGGATTTATGATGTGGCTTATCTCCCTTCACCCAATAGCCGAAATTGCAATATTCCTTTGCCACAGATCGACAGTCCAAATTATTCCTGCGATCAATGGTCCAAATCATGTTGGGATTTTGCATATCACGAACTCCGGGCAGTTGTTCCTCCACACTCCTGATTCCCAAAATACTGAAATTTCAAAGTGCGAGATCAACGAGTCTCGTTGATCCAGATCTGACGACTGCTATCTCTCCTAAGCTTGCGAGTGTTGAAAGACACTCGGTCTTATCCTCTCCGTTGATCTACTAGATCCAACAGTCCACGGAAAATCGATGTTTCTCCCTCCGATAATTTCAACCGTTCGTTCAGACTCTTGATAACTTTTTCCAAATAACTTGGCGTCCTTCCTTCTGAAATTTCCTTCTGTGAGGCGACTTCGACCCTCGTTTTTCCTTCAAACTCTTCGAAGTCTCTATCCCTCCTAAACTTGGTTCTTGCAACAAAATCAAATATTCTAAGGGAATTCTTGTGCGCACTCCTTGCAGCCCTCACAATAATCATTGTTTATCTGACGTCTTCCACCTTTGCGCACCCCTTGTGACAGAAATCCTTCAACCACTCACTTGGGTTGGAAAATTATAAGACTTCAACCGGCCTGCACACACCTTGCATGGCTCTGTGCTATACTTGCACTTCTATTGGTATGAGGACAACAATATCCCTCCTGATCTTTTTTGAGGTAAAAATCAGAATCTTGTCAATGCACTCCTTGCGGACTTTCACTGCACTCCTTGCAAGAATTCTCAGGATGAGAAACAATTGAAACGCATACTCTCCCTCTCATGGATTTCATACATTCAACATGAAATCATACACATAAGCATTGAAACAAATGCAAACAGAGTATATAAGAAAATTGTAAACATACCATTCAATAGATGCAAACAGTAACCAAAACAACACCATGAAATTGGATCAAAGCCTTCTTATATTAATCCAGGTGCATATGTACATGGGTTCAATAGCAACAACTATCTGCTCATACAACTTCTACAATCTTTGTTCTTCTCTACTCTCCTATGCTTCTCTTTCTCTACAACTTCTAACTCCTATGAGAATAATTATACAATACAATACATACAAGGAATCTTTCTCGATTTTTCCCTCCTACAACCTCAAGCTATCTAATCGAATCAAAGCCTACATCTATTTTAAATTTATTACATTAAATGGCTACAACCGATAGATGAGAGCAACTGCTCAAGATCTGCATTACAATATCCAAACCATAAATGCAAACATATCCCTTCCAGATATTACATTAATGTAGCATCTTTTCAAATTTCAAAACGTCTTCAAAATGCACGTTGGTGTGTATCCAACTATCCTCCACTTGTGCGTGCTTACGATGCTCCCACATCATACTCCTCTGCCTAAAAAAATCATGGACTCCTGTTCATGAGCTCCTACACCGTCTGTCCATGTTTCTAGATATTTGCTTCACTTTCCCAACTGGCATCCTCAATCAGGTGTCCTTTCCATTTTACCAAATACTCAAGATATGTCTTTCTCTAGGTTTTCTCACTAACTCTCTGATCAATGATCTTTTCCATCTGCGGATTTTCAGCTACAAGCATCTGTTTGACCCACTGAAATTCCTTTTGATTCTCTTCTCCTCCTGCTTCATATTCTCTGTAAGGATACAGATATACTACATTGAATATGGGTGATATGCCCACACCATCTAGAAATTATATCTCATAAGAATTTGCCTCAAATTTCCTCAAAATATTACATGGCCCTATATTTTTCATTTTCAACTTATTATGTGTCCCCCTTGGGAAACTTTCTTTTCTTAGATGCGTTAAGACTAAATCTCCCACTTCGAATTGAAGCTCTCTTCTGTGTTGATCTGCTCTATGCTTATATTCCTAGTTGGAATTATGCAATCGCTCTTTAATCTTACTGTGGAGCTCCTGCATCTCTGCTGCAAAATATTTTGCTCCAGCACTTCTGAAATCGTTCTTCTCTAAGTCTCTCAACTCAGATACTCCTGTTGGCTGCATTCCATACATTATCTAGAATGGGATCTGTCCCATGCTTTTGTTAGATGAGTCGTTATATGAAAATTCTTCTTTTGGGGAATCTGATCCCACTGACTATGATGTTCAGCTACTAAACTCCTCAATAAGTTCCCCAAACTTTGATTTACTACCTCAGTCTATCCATCCATATGAGAGTGATATGTTGAGCTAAAATATAAATCCATTCCCAGCTTCTTCCATAATTTCCTCCAGAAATGACCAACAAATTTGGTATCCCTATTTGAAACAATACTCTTGGGTAAACCATGAAGTCGAAAAACTTCTCTGAAAAACAGATTTGCAATGTGTGTTGCATCACTGGTTTTCTAAAATGGAATAAAATGTGCCATTTTTTAGAATCTGTCGACTACCACAAATATGGAATCACAACCTCTATGTGTCCTCAGAATTCCTAACACAAAATCCATGCTTACCGCGTTCCACAGCCTCTCTGGTACTAGCAATGGTTGATACAATATTGTATTATGTCTCTTCCCCTTTGCGTGCTAGAAAATTCTACATATGTTGACAAATTTCTTGACATCCATCCTCATCCTTGGCCCATAATATAAATTGTTCAGTTGGGAAAATGTTTTGTCATGGCCAAAATGTCCATCCAATCCCCCACTATGTTTTTCCTTTAAAAGGTTTTCTCTCATAGAACTCTTCAGGATACACAACTGATTTCCTCTAAATAACAATCCATCTTGAATTAAATATTCAATCCATTGGCTTTTATCTCTCATAAAAATATTCTCACATGCTTCATAAGCATCCTTGAAATCTTAATCATCTCTGTACATTTCCTTAAGGCTATCAAAACCTAAGGTCTTCACACAAAACTCCTGCAAAATCAAACATTTCCTGCTCAATGCATCAACAACCTTGTTAGCAGTTCCAGAAATGTGCTTTATAACAAAAGTAAAGTTCTGCATAAATTCAACCCATTTTGCATGTTTCTAGTTTAATTTCTCCTGTTTGGTTACAAATTGTAAAGCATGGTTATCTCTATACAAAACAAACTCCTTCGGAACCAAGTAGTGCCTCCATTTCTTCAACGCATGTATGACTGCATAAAACTCTTTATCATACGTTGAATATTTCATCTTAGTTTCATTCAGATTCTCACTAAAGTATGAAATCAGTCTATTGTATTGAATTAAGACTACTCCAACCGCAAATCCACTTGTGTCACATCTCACTTGAAATGTTTTACTGAAATCTGGCAAAACAAGAACTGGTTGTTCAGTTATCTTCTCCTTCAACAACTTGAAAATTTTATCCGCTTCCTCTATCCAATGAAAATATTTATGTCTTTTCTTGACTATGTCCATCATTGGTGAAGAAATTCCACTAAAATTTCTGATGAATTACCTCTAAAAACTGGCTAGTCCATGGAAGCTTCTGACCTCAAAGATATTCCTTGGTGATGGCCATTCTTTGATTGTTTTTACCTTCTCTAGATCCATCTTCAACTCATTCGAAGAGATCACAAAACCCAAATAAATGAGTTCTTTCTTCATGAAAGACGACTTCTTCAGATTTATCAACAACTTCTATCGTTGTAACCTCCTCATCACTAGAGTTAGATGTCTCAAATGTTCCTCCTCAATCTTACTTAATATCAGTATATCATCAAGATACACAATTACAAATTTTCCAATGAAATCTTTCAAGACTTCATTCATCAATCTCATGAAAGTACTTTGTGCATTCGTCAAACCAAACGGCATGACAAGCCATTCATATAGTCCTTCATTCTTTGATCCAGGTGGATATCGGTGGCTACCCACCTTTTCCAAATGGCTCAAAATGACTTTCTGGCAATTTTGGCAATTTACTATTTTTAGCAGGTTTTAACTTCCAGAGCCATTTTGAGGGTCCAAATGAAGGTTTTTCAATATAGAGGTTCTCAATAATAGATGAAGGCATAATTGAGCCCCCAAAATTAATCTCCTCTACTATACCTTTCCAACGATCTATCACACACCTAAAACGGAGATCGTATGCAAAAGTTACGACCCCGGGAAGTTGATGTACTCACTTACCAAAACGGGGCCCACATGACTTTTGGCGCTTCATCTCCTAGGGTTAGGTTTTTGGATGTCTAGGACTTTTGGAATTCCCATTTATTGTAAAAAGGCCTTCACAGCCTCATTGTAATCATCTTCTTGCGAATGCGAGTAGCCGTCACATCTCTTCTCAGAGATAAGCTGCCACCATTCTAGCGAGTCTTTTACTCTGTATTTTTACAGTCTCTGTACATTTCTCTGATTAATAGAAATCGTGTATTACTGTATATCTGTGTTTATGGTTGCATATCTGATACATTTATGTTATATTATTGAATATCTACAATATCTCTATGCATTTATTTATTATATCTCCGCTCTCATTTCGTGTCGAAAATAATCCAGATCAGTGGTATCAGAGCAGGCTGCTCTTGATTGTTTTTTCAGTGCATGTCCCCGACGAGGTACGAGTATAGAAAGTTAGGTCTATAGCTTGTTTCTCTTGAAGACAATCGCTCTCGCACACCCAAGAAACCCTCAATGGTGGAAGAAAATAAAAACGACGAAGCAGACGATCTTATCAATCTGTTGCTTGAGCAAGCTCTCACACGACAAAGGGACGAAATGATGGAGAATTTTTCCCACATCCTTCAATGCCTATCGATAGCATCAGGCGCATATTCATCAAGCGACCACTTTGGAGGCACCTCACCTTTCAAGGTACAAGTTAACTTTGATATTCCTATATTTGAAGGACAAATAGATGCAGAAGCCCTAGAAAAATGGTTAACTCTGCTAGAAGGTTATTTCTCTGTTCACAATTTTTCCGACAAAGAAAATATCACATTCGCACTCCTTAAATCTCTCCCTCATGTCAAACATTGGTGGGAAACTTACTGGGAGCAAAGTTCCACAGAGGAGTCTGGAATATATGGGGTCGATCCCACTTGATATTTTTTTACGGATGATGTAAAGGAACAGTATTACCCTGTTGGCAACTATGAGGACCAGTACATGAGATGGACCACACTACGGCAAGAGTGGGGTCAAGCAGTTCTAGAGTTCACCAATACCTTCCATACCTTGTGCACCAAGCTGGGTATCAAAGACTCCGAGCGACATTTGGTTCTAAAATACCGTGGGGCTCTACACAGATACATCCAGACTGAAATGGATTTTCTGGACATCTCATCACTCGGTGCTGCTTATCGATATGCTGTTAAAATTGAGAAGAAATTTAAGCACCAGAAAAAATGGGAATCTGGGTCTGCAAATCCACAACAACCAAAGTATGACAAAGACAACCCTAACAAACAGTTCCCCGAAAACCAATCCAAGACACAAGAAAAGAAGGGTCACAGGAAGACAAAGAAGGACACCAGAAAATGGTGTGATTTCCACAAAAGCCCCTAGCACAACACCGATGAATGTCGTTCAAAACAGTCATTGGTGGTCGAGATCAAAGACAAGGAGCTGAACCCTGATTCAGAATCTGATTCTGAAAATACTGGTAAAGGACAGATCATTGACCCAGACCCCACTGCTATTGTCGCAACCTCAACAATTCAACCAGAAGAACCAACAGATCCTGAAGAGGGGAGCACCTTTTTCATTCACAGATGTGGGTGAATGGGACCCTGCTGCATTTTATTGTTGATAGCGAAAGCCAGAAAAACCTCATCTCAGTAGAGGTCGTCAAACAGTTGGGATTGTCGACAACACCACACCCGCAGCCATACAACATCAGGTGGCTTCGACAAGGATGAGATCTCCATGTCAACCAACAGTGTTGATTGTCATACGACATCCAACCCTTCAAGGATGAGGTATTATGTGATGTTTCCCCATTGGATGTCTGTGATGTTCTCTTGGGCCAACCATATATGTGGAGATGTCATGTTGTTTATGAGTCTCGACCCCGTAGTGTCATTGTTACTTTGGGGGGTCATCTCTATAGAATACCAGAGGTAGTTCCAACTACTGTTCCACCTAAAAAGTGCCGCAAGGTAGTATCTCATACTGCAAAATTTAGCTTCTTCACAATCTGTTCAAAAGGAGAACAAAAGGACACTACAACCACTACAGCCTTGCCCCAAGCACCTTCTATCCAACAGAAGTAGGTCGACAAGGCTGCAACAAAGTGAAAAGATTCCTTCTGCACATTGTCCTCTCATGTATCTTGACTTGTTGAGAAGCTTCAATCGCAACAGGTTCGTGACAGATTTCCACAAACTGAGCAGTGCGACGTCTCCAACAAGACAAGCAGCTCACCAAGATGTAGATTCAACAAATGCTTTTCCCTCTCCCCCGGGAAATCAACTCAATGGAGACCATTGCTTCCTAAGGAGGGAGGATTGATCTAGGTGGATATCGGTGGCCAACCACCTTTTCCAAATGGCTCAAAATGACTTTCTGGCAATTTTGGCAATTTACTATTTTTAGCAGGTTTTAACTTCCGGGGCCATTTTGAGGGTCCAAATGAAGGTTTTTCGAGATCGAGGTTCTCAATGATATACAAAGGCATAATTGATCCCCCAAAATGTATCTCCTCGATGATACCTTTCCAACGATCTATCACACACCTAAAACATAGATCGTATGCAAAAGTTACGACCCCGGGAAGTTGATGTACTCACTTACCCAAACGGGGCCCACATGACTTTTGGCGCTTCATCTCCTAGGGTTAGGTTTTTGGATGTCTAGGACTTTTGGCATTCCCGTTTATTGTAAAAATGCCTTCAAAGCCTCATTGTAATCATCTTCTTGCGAATGCGAGTAGCCGTCACATCTCTTCTTAGAGATAAGCTGCCACCATTCTAGTGAGTCTTTTACTCTGTATTTTTACAATCTTTGTACATTTCTCTGATTAATAGAAATCGTGTATTACTGTATATATGTATTTATGGTTGCATCTCTGATACATTTATGTTATATTATTGAATATCTGCAATATCTCTATGCATTTCTTTATTATATCTCCGCTCTCATTTCGTGTCGAAAATAATCCGGATGATTCGTCTTGAATGTTGTCTTCCATTCATCACCTTCCCTCATTCTAATCTGATGATATCCGCTTTTCAAATCAATTTTTGAAAAAAAAATTTCCCCACTCAAGCAATCCATCAAGTCATCCATCCTGGGTAAAGGAAATCTATACCTGATGGTGATTTTGTTTATAGCCCTTGAGTCTATACACATCCTCCATCCACCATCTTTTTTTGGACTTAACATTGTTGGCATAGCGCATGGACTCAAGCTTTATCTGATCAATCCTTTTTCCATCAAATCCTAGACTTGCTTCTTGACTTCTTCATTCTCCTATGGCTTCAATCTGTACGTTGCTTTGTTTGGAAAACTCACTCCTGGTATAAGGTCAATGTGATGGATTATACTTCTGATGGGTGGCAACGAACAAGGTAATTCGTCCACCACAATATCAATGAAATTCTCCAGCAGTTCCTGAATTTCCTCAGGTAGATCATTGATCAAAATCTGGACCAAGGGGCAAAATTTTTCTCAATTTTCAAAGTGTTCGGAATGCGATTAAAATAGTGCCATTGCGTCCATCTCGTCTTCCTGATTCCGGCGGTATATTTACTTTCTCAAACGGAGTCCGTATGGAGAAGATATCATGATCTGTTCACCGAGCCAAACAGGCAAAAATTTGATGTTGACTGTACCTGTCCGTACAACACACATGTCAAGTCCGTACAGGACACATGGCAGGACCACACAACATACGTGTCAAGTCCGTACAGGACACGTGGCGGCTCCAGGGAGTGACACGTGGCATGCATTTTTGGAATTTTTGGGCGTACGGTTGACCAATTCGGAGGTGACACGTGTCACCACTGGAAGGGTGACACGTGGCACAGGGTGACGTCAGCATCCTGTGTGGTGCTGACATGGAAGAGGTTGTATGACTCACACGTGGAAGTTGACGTGGCAGGTGACGTGGCAGGTGGTTGACATGGCGCATTTTCATTGGTTGATGTTGGCGAATAGCGTGATGACACGTGTCCGGATGATGGCGAATAATATGAGGACACGTGGCCCAATCCATGGGCGCCACATTTCCCCCTCATTTTTGGTTTGTGTGTTGGTTCAAAAACTTGTGGAGTCGACCGGATTCGAACCGATGACCTCCCCCCATACAAATCTTTCGCCCATTTCCGCTAACCATTACACCGACCTTTGTTCCTTGTATTTGATATGGCTTTAAAATTATATGAATTTACTTTGTGTAAATTTTGTTTGGGGGTCGGGCCGGGGCTTAGCCCCGACCCCTGGTCATATTGTGTTTTACATGTAACCTTATACATCACGCGGGGTATGTAAAATGTGACACGGTTCCATGCGATATTACATATGACTCTATATAATGCGCGCGGGGTTTCATTCATTACAACCATATATTATATGTTACACATATGACTATGTGTTAATAATGCGCGGGGATTTAACCCATAGTTTTTGTATGACAGGTGGTTTAAAATGTGCACGCGGTTAAGTGGTTGCGACCGTTTGCGCATGGTTTAAATTCGGTTTCAAACGGTTTTTGAAACGGTTAAACAATTAGCCCCTTTTCTCATTTGCGCACGGTCAAATGACCGCATATGCCCGAGAGCTAGGCGGTTGGGGGCTGGAGGCACCCTAACCATCCTACAGTTTGCACAGTTATTCGGAACCGCTCGGTGCCAGGTTTAAACGCACGTTTTGGAGCGTGTTCTGGGTACATGCACATAGAGGTGCATTTTGTAGAGCCAGTGCCAGCAAAGTTGAAGGAGGAAGATGGAGGAGGCCTAACTTCTTCATCGTTTGGCCGTTTGAGGTTCCGTAAAAGCCCAGCCAGGGGTTTTTGGATGTGCTGGATCCATTGGTGCCATTTTCATAGCCATTTGAAGACCTCTTCTGCAAGTTTTTCACCATTGAAGTTTCAGGAAGCTCCAGGGAACTTGAAGCCCTCTTTGATGGAGGACATGGTTTGGTGAGCCTATATTTGTTTTCTGTGATTGAATAATCATTTTTGGCTAATCAATATGCTCTGAACACATTGGGATAGGTTTTAGAGGCTGTTGAGGAATTTTACAGGTGTTTTTTCCAAATAGAAGCTCAGGGAAGCTTATGGCCACATGTAGAAGAGGTCATGCCCGGATGAGCCATGATCCGTTTTCAGAGTTCTATTAGTCATTTTTGGGGGTTTTATGTGTTCTGATCTCAATGGTACAGTCTATTTTTCCATTGGAGTTGAGCAGCAGCTTGTAAAAGAACTTTTGACTAATTAATCCCAGAGAGCCAAGTCCATTATGGAGGCTCAAGGAGATGTAGCCCGGAGGGGGGGTGAACTCCTTTATCATCTTGTTCTTGTTATGAGTTTGATGGTTTATTTGCTGCAAGTTGTGTTGCTGTGTATTTATTTGAAATACATATTTAACCATTTACAATAACATTTCCTCATACATAAACATTTAAAGGAAGAAGCATGAACTTAACACATAAGTTTATATTGCATATTTATACACATGAAGCAAGGCCCTGTAAAGTTTATTTTAATGAAGTAGGGGTGCTTGCATAGCATAACAAGTCAGCCTTCTATTTTCAGATCAGGTGGTATCAGAGCATAAGTTTGTTTTTCTCATGTGTTTTCCATTGATAGCTTGAGATTTAGCTATTGGTATTGTGCAAGTTTTTGTGTGAAGTTTGATATCTTGCAAGGATGGTAGAAGCTTCAAGCATTAATAGTTCTCATACATTTTCATTATCTCAATTCTTTAACAAAGAAGAGATTCCAACTTTGGGAGATTTGATGAAAAAAATGTGTGAAGACAGCGATGTGCGCATTGCTCTTGAAGAGCAGTTGATGGCTATGAAGCAGGAGAAAGACCAGCTTTTTCAAAGGTTGCATGAGATGGAGAATCAACTCCATGAGGCAAAGGAAACCCTTACCAAGTACATGCATGAACATAAGGTATGAAGTGTTAGTTTATCTTCTAATTCCTCTAAAGATGAATGTTTTGGTGGTTTTGAGAGTCACAC
>ML793967.1:171507-195823 GCA_009831015.1 Picea engelmannii | reverse complement strand
CTTCAACACTTAGGCTCCCTGGCCTAACAAAACTCATAAGCCTACAGCTTATTCAAAACTTGGCTCACCAGCCTATAGAACATATTTACAATTCTTTGCATATAACATGATCTGCAATGGGGCTCGGCCTTGGGGACACTACACATAAGCCCACCAGCTTATATACACTTGGATCACCATCCTATAAACATAATTATAATTCATAATATAATTGGGGCACGTCCTTGGGCTATTACAATCCCCTCCCCTTATTTTTGCATTGTCCTCAGTGCAACTCTTTACACAACATCAACAAGATTTCCCAAAATCTTCAAAAAGATGTGGGTATTCTTCCTGCATAGCATCTTCATGATTCCATGTCACGTCCTCGGGACCGTACCTGGTCCACTAGACCTTTACAAGCCTTACGGATCGATTCTAGATCTGTTTTCTCTTTCAGGTCCAATATGCGCACAAGATGCACTTGCAAGACGCCTTCTTGCTCCAACTAAATCACATTCCAATCAATAACATGATTAGCATCAGGTATAAATTTCTTAAGCAATGAAACATGAAACACATTATGTATAGTCATGGATGCAAGTAATGAAATCATATATGTAATGTATATATATGTATATACAGGCAATTCTAATAACATTATAACCTGTATACAAGATGCATAACATAAAATAAATAGAGAATTGATACTTATCTTTTGATTGAGAAGACCTTCCACATAAACATGGTCTAAACCAAGGTACCAAACCTCAGCAGCACTCCAACCAACAATCTCTCATTCCCCCCATGCCTGTCCCACCCCAGGATTGTACACATTCACTGTCACACAGTCCATCGGTTGCTACACCTCCCTTTCCTTGGGCTTCAACAATAGGCTGACTCAGGAAGTCTCAGAGCATCGTGGCTCCTGGAGTTCGAACTGCCCTCAGATATTTCCAATCAGCATCTTCCCTGAGCTACTCCGTGTAGTCAACATTCCAACTTTAATCAACATCATCTCATCTGCATCACCCACATGCAGTTATCATGAGAAAACATAAAAGAATTCATTTAGGAACTCCAATTAGTTCAAAAGGGAATTCAACTTTTTCCCCAATTTAACATGAAATTCTATTTTATAATTCATCTTGGTTGTTTCCATATTATGAATGCAACCATCCTTTTGATTTTCCACAGGTACCAAACTGCATACCATTTTCCTGCAAAACTTCATCTTGCACACTGCAAACAATTGTCACTATTTTCTATACATCATAATTCAACATGTACAACACCTTTTGCAATGAGCTTAGAATTTCCTGCACCTAGAAATTCAATCACAATTACCAAACAACTTAACCAAATAGAATGACTCATCATTCTATGCATGTGCATGTTCATAATTAATAACAATAAGTTTATTATTTCAATTTTCTGAACATAAAATTTTATGTAGTCAATGCTCATGTGACTACTTGACTTGCAACTTTCTTGTTGCAATGTCTAACACCTCCCTGAAATGTCCTCAACTTCATGAGTTAACCACATTTCAGCTATTAGTAACAATTATTTCCATCCAATAATATATATGCATGTACTTACAAAACATATTCAACCATTTCATTTAGTATACAATTCTATCACTTACTATGCATGAGTGCAATTCTCAATGCATTCGTATTCATTGCACCTTGTATTGAATTACATAATGCTCTTTATCTCATTCATGTATCTCACCATCCATAAGTTGGAATTCTGGCCAATGTTTTGACACATTCTCCACACACTTCCTATTGTCTTCCCAATTAATTGGATGCCTTCATTTTCGACCTGAACACTACACCAAGAATATAATTTTGTGGTGTTCATTAGTGTTAGAAAAAAGGTTGCAGTCCAAGTTTTATTTAAAGGTAGGAAGATTTTAGTACCTGTGTGGCTTATAACCTTTCCATATCCGTACCTTTCCATATCCAACCATGTCCTGGTCTCATACATGACTAGCTTATTGGCATTCATTCCTATAACAAGTTCTTATCTTTTAATTCTTTGGTTATTACCCCATAACCAAATTAACATGACATTTTATTGTGTCAGTGTGTGCATTCAGAAGCTAAAAATATTTGAATTAATACAAGCCTCCATCCTTTATCACATCCAGTGGTATGCATTCAATAATGTAATCATGTGATTTTATATAATAACTTTGGCTGAGGAAATTCTTACCTAAATTCCCTTTCAACAATTATGCAAAAAGAGTAATAAAAACTCATACCTGCATGAATGCCATTAATAAATTTTATTCTACCTGAATGTCTAATGGCAGTAGAAGATTTCATGCTTCTTTTATCAAACTCATAATCAACACTTCAGCTCTTGGTTGCTTCCCTCCTTATGCAACAACATCACCAACAACACTTGCAAACATGCAAGCATTCTTTCCTCTGGCTGACCCAACAAGCCATAACATACTTGCTACCACAGAAATTGCAGCAACTTCTTTCTCCCTATAAAATTTTTCCTTGTTGATCCCATAAGTCTACAATTCTTCCTGAATTCCTGGATCTTCTTGTGCTCCCACTGTGATCACTATGCATGATTATTCCCTCCCTGAGCACTTTCAACGCAATTCCCCCACCTCATCGGGGTCTGCTGACCTCGCAGTCAATGGATCTTCAACTCTGGGAGCTGGAGCAGCTCTTCGGGACCCTACTAGAACCTCCACAAAACAAATCCATGGACCTTGCACAAAACCTCACCTGCAAGAACTAGCAGAGGACACAAGATTCCTCTATGTGACCACCGGCTATGACCACATGCCTATCCAAAAGGAATTTCGGGATTTCGCGTACCAGGTATTTCGATATGAGTCACCCTCGACTCTCTCTATCCTCAAAATTCGAAATAAGAGTCTAGTGTGTGCTAGCTCTTCTCTTAACTTCCACCGGCGTGACCTCTAGCTATGACTTGGGGCCTAGCTTCCGAGAACTATGGGACTTTACCCTTCACAAACTTCGAGGATTAGCTCTCCTCCTTTCTCCCAAGGTCCGAACTCCTCAACTCTGTTCGCCTCAGATCAACGGTCCACAACTTTCCAGGTTTTGACAATCAAAATCAATTCCTCGTGAATCTGCAATTCACATTTTGGGGTTTCAAAAAACCGTTCCCCTCTTTTCTTTTGATATCTAGTTTTTCAAAATCCACGTGAGTTAGATCCAACGAATCACAGCTCCTCATAATCCAATGGTGTGGATCCTTTCTCGTGAATCAGGACTTCGCAGTTCATGAAATCAGAAAACATTTATCTTCCCCTTTCCAACTTCCGAATTCACAAAATTCAAGTGTGTCAGATCAACGTCTCACACTCGTCATGATTCAATGGTATAGATCTCTCCTTGTGAATCGAATGTTCGCGTTTTAGGATTTTTGAGAGAAACTTCCTTCGTTCTCCCAACTCCCGATTTCCAATTTCCCAATGAAAGGAATCAATGGTTCGATCTTCCTTGAGATCTATGGATCACTACCTCTCCTGATCTTTCGAGTGTTGAATGACTCTCATCGTTATCCTCCTCACATTTTCTTTTGATCTAACGACGCATGGCTATCAGCGCTTCTCCCTCCAAGGATTCCTACCATTCGTTCAGGTTCTCAATGACTTCTTGCCAAATATCTTGGTGTCAATTCTTCTGGACTTGACTTCCTCCCTAACTTGAAGGATTTCAATTTTTTCGAAGGATTCAACGGTGTTTTCCTTCCTGAGCTTATGTTAATGAAATTTTAACTTCACCCTAGCGCACACTTGCACTCTACGTGTGAAATTGCATTGTTTCTCCCTGATATTTTAACTTACTCAGTCTCAAAGGGACTCATCCCTTATGCATCTTTCAAAAGACTTTCTAGTTCCCTCTTGGCACACTCTACACTCGTCTTCTTGAGCCCTTCGAACTTAAAACAAGTTCCCTCTATACGCACTCCTTAAGCTTGATTTGCACACTCTGCATACAAAAGTTCTACACTATCTCTTCTGATCTTCGAGTCGAAAAAGACTCTCTCACGTGCACTCCTTGCACTTAGTATGCACTCCTTGCATATCTTATAGAAGAGAACAATTGAAACTTATTCAATTTCTTCACAAAATAATTCACACACCATGAGCATCATACGTTCACAAAACACATAATAACAATAAACTATGAAACAATATCAAAAAGAAAAAAGAAAAAAACATGATCCCCACAATGCCTTTTTCTCATTGATCTTGATGTATCGTGATTAACGTCAGTGTGGGTCCTTTGTCATTTAACTACATTATGTAACCTTAGGGTCCCACTAACCCTGCTCATACAAAATGCCACGTGATGGAATACTAGCAACTGACACATGGCTCAGTCATATGAGTGACACGTGTCACGTTCCATACGGCATTTCAATCTTCTATGGGTTCAAACCCACTAACATGTCACACACAACTCATGTCTCCACATCAAACCAAGTGACATTACCATGCCACGTCACTTCGGAGTTTCAGACTTGAGAAGTTCTTAGGCTTCCTTCCTTCAAATCTTCCGAAATCTAAAATTACGAAACTCTTTATCTTCCAGGGCCCAAATAGTAAAAATGTCACCAACCCAGGTGGTGGCACGTGGCATGCCTAGAAAGGTCCACTTCATCCTTGGCGACATCATCCAGCCCCACCATGTCTACTTTTCACTTCGAAACTTCGAGCTTCGGAAGTTTGTGCATCAGCACATCCCACTTCTTTCATTCATTGAACTTCTAAAATTATGATCTACTCTTTTTCTTGATCCAATGGTGAAGCTCTTTTATCTGATCTACGATGTAGATCTTCCTCCAGGACTTCGAAGCTTCGAGATTTAGAAGTTTGTGCATCAGTGCATCCCACTTCTTCCAATTTCTGAACTCCAAAAGGCTTCCAGGATAACCCCTCTACACATTCTCCAGATCTGACGGTCGTAAATGATTTCCCTTCCTTCCGAAAATATCCTACGGTCCCAACACCACCAGTGTTGTGATCTCTCTATTTGTGGCCAAATACCTTGTAATTTGTAGTTTTACGATACCGCTACTCCTCCTAAGCTTCGTAACACGACCAAGGTAACCTCTTGGCACTCAGGAACATTCTAAGGTCCAAAATTGGTTCCTCTAAACACAATTTCCACTTGAAACCTTGGGTCCAATGACCACTTACCCAGCCCATCCAGGCTCTGTGTTGAAACCTTGGGTCAAAACTTGAGTTTTTTTCCATTTCGACAACAACTCCTTCCGAAACTCTTACTTCAACTTCCACTAACATGGCCCATCTAGGTTCAGTGTTGAAACCGTGGCTCTGATACCATATTGTAACATCCCCGCCCATCAACCCAAATGTTAGGAAACGCTACCACTGTAGAACATACACTTATATATAATATGAATTAAATCAAATTAACACATTTAACATAGAGTTACTGCCATCATACAGACTTAAATAGAATTAACAACAATTCATACATGCAGTGGAATACATGAAAATATACAAGCATCACAGACATGCATTTTAATTGAAATTAAACACATAATGATACTTAACTTTGAAACTGGAGTAACTCCACCAACTACATGCAGACCTTCCATGAACCTCCTAACCTTAGACCACACTTCTCATCACGCTCAGTAGTGGGTCACCCCAAAGCTGTAACTAAGCTCCACCCAAGGCAAGGGAATCCTAGACTAGGTTGAGGTTACAAGAAAACTGCAAAGAGAAATTGGAAGGATTCTCTCTAGGAGCCTTCTTACGCCCACTACTCATAGACTCTCATTCCCCACATGTTTATTCCACCTGGGAGTATACACCTTCACAAGCACAATCCGTCGGTGTTTCACCTCTCTCTCTGGGTCTCGGAAACAGGTCGGATCAAGAATTCTCATATCTCCATAGCTGGTGTTGGACTCTCTCTAGGAGAAAACCAATTCCTAGCAGACTCTCTCTCACCTAGAGAGATTTTCTCACAGTCCTGACAACCTACCTCTTCAATCCACAACCACCTCTCTCACCTAGAGAGAGTGTTTCTCACAGGCCTGAAAACCTTCCTCTTCAATCCACAGCCACCTCTCTCACCTGGAGAGAGTGTGGCTCATAGGCCTGACAACCTTCTTCTTCGACTCAATTCCAACACAGCGCTAACAACAACAAGGCTCAACAAGGAACAAATGGTAGTAGTATACCACACTCATTCAAGGAAATGCATGGCCACAACAACCAATGGTTATGAATCAACACGACACAAACAATTATAGGGGGGATCGGGCTTCACATAAGGAATGTCTTAGTCAACAGGTCTGCCACTGTTTTCATGTATAGGCTCGGCTTCATGGTTTCCTCATTCCAGATATGCATGAGGGTATACAGAGGTCAAATGTAGAGGCCAAAACAAGATTCACGGAGGATGGTAAACAATGGTCAGTTCTCGCAGGCAAAACCAGGTTCAGACGGAGGATGTCGAAGAATGACCAAAGAACTTAGGCGGAGGAATGGTCAGCCCACCCCCAACCCAACTGACGATTCATCTTTTAACTGCATGTGCCAAAGTCAACACTTGTCTTCCTGGAGATACATGTGCTCCACTTCACACATGTTCCCTTTTTCCCCAGGAACTTAGGACAAAACATGGCATGTCCACCTTAGCCTTCAAGAATTAATATTAAAATATTATTCCTTTAGAGGTAAGCCCCATAGCTTAGCCCCTAGGCCCAAAAACTTATCCCCCTCCCTTACCCACCTTGTGGAAGCTTAGTCCCCCATCACTCTTTCTTCATGGTCGGTCTTCATGCAGCGATGTTTACATTTTATTAATGATCTACATATTTACATATACAAAATCAAGCTCTTGGCCTTTAACACATAGGCTCGCCAGCCTAATAAACACATAATCCCACCAACGTATATACACTTGGCTCACTAGCCTATAAACATAATTACAATTCATAATATAATTGGGGCACGTCCTTGGGGTATTATAGGTAAGCTTCTTGGGGCACCAGTCTATCAGTTATATATGTAAACACCTTCGGGTCTAAGCCTTGGTTTCTAGGTCTAGTCATATGAATTCTTTGTGTAGGATTAAAATTGAATAAGAATAAGGATTTAAGGCCTTATTAAATATCCCTACACTAGTTTTAAGGACTGAAAATGAAAATTATTATTTATGAATATTTGTAAAGGTTTTAGCCCACCAGAGAGGAGTCGAATTTGAATTGAACCAGAAACAAGCTCGGGGAGAACAATATAAATTAGTCGATCCACAAGTGTGATCAACAAATGGGATTAAGTTTTAGATAGAGGTTGGTGATAGGGAGATTCAGATTTCTTAGTGTTTGAGCAAGATTTGAATATCCTTGGACAACTTTATTGCAGGCTTATTCAGCAGCAAATTAAGAGCAAGTTGTCATTCTATGGGTAATACATGGTAGTAGGTAATCAAGTGGTATCAGAGCGAGTTCATAAAGAAATTAGAACCTAGAAAGATCTTTGATTGAAGCTTTAAGTACTTTAGAAGAAGAAATCAAAGCAGGGAATTTATTCTTTTAGATTGGAAAAAGAGAAAATAACATTGATGTTCTTAAGGTACAGAACATGGATGATTGTAGAAAATTGATATGTTATTAAAGGATAACTCTCTTGGGGAGAGTTCAGAGTAGATGTTCTTATGGAAGGAAATTGATTCAAAGGGAATAGATCCAAAAAGGATAATACTGAAGAGGAGATCTTGAAACAAATCTTATAAAGGATTGATATAATCTGATTTTTATTCTAACTCTAGTAGAAAAGTTTTTTGTTTGCGGGTTGAATAAAATAGAAGGAAATTGTAGCAGAGAAGGATGATGGATAACATCCATTACAACGGTGAAGTTGTAACAAAGGAAAAGAGAGCATGAGATGATCTTAAAGGATTAATAGGAGTGAATAAAATTGTGACAGAACCCAACAACAAATTAAATTTTTTGAAGAAGAAGAGGACAATTGCAATTCTCAAGAAAGGTGAGCAATTGAAGAAGCATAAGCCTAACAACTTTGGAAGTTGAAGAGCGAGACTTCTCAAGAAAATGTTTTACCGCAAAGAACAAAGAAAATGTAGCAAGAGGATGATTGGTACTGGTGACAAGTAGAAAACTTGTTAAAAATATGGGAAGGACTTGTTGTAGCTCACAAGTGGACAAGGAGATTCCATAAAAGAAGAAGAGGTGAAGGTGACTACTGATGGTCTTCTTAAGGGTTAGGAGAGGAGTCGCAACCAGAGGAAATAAAATTCCAGAGAAATTGGCATAAAGAGAATGAGTGATAATAAATATGAGAAGGAAATGGTTGAGATAAAGATGCATCTTAATGTACTAATGGAGTTGCTACAAACATATGAGAAAGACCAGAGATATGGATGGATAATGAAGAATAAGAATATGAGATGGCATTCATTACAGATGCAGCGGAGGCGGAAGAAGTGTGTCAGGTTGAAGGAAGAACTTAAGAGAAGTTGAGTATGAAATGACTGTTTTCCTATATGAACTTGAACAAGAAATATTCCTTAGAGAGAATGTTGATGAGAGATTTGTTGAAAATACCATGAATTACTTGAAGAGTTCAGATCAGCATGGGGATATGCTGATAGAGGAGTCAACTTAGGCTAGCAAACCTTATATTTTTCAAACTGAAAATTTGTTTTTGGTTACAGGTGAAGGAAAAACATCTAAAATTGTCATAGAGAGGAAGGAAGATGAAGGAGGACAGAACTCAAATTTTGTTCCAAGACAAGATGAAGAGTACTTGGATGATATACTCATACACTTTGATGAGGAAATGAGACTTTTGGAAGAAGAGATAGAAAAAAAATTATTCCTAGGAGAGATGCCTGAAGTAAATAAATTTTCATTTCTAGAAGAAGAGTTTGAGGTTGAGGAGTTTTTGATTGAGTATGAATATACAGACAATGAATATGGTGAATTTAAAGAAAGAGAAACTTCCACAATGGATGAAGAAGATGAAGACATAATGAATGGATTGGAGATTTCAGTGCTGCATGAGGAAAAGATGTTTGAAACATCTAACGAGACCCAGAAGTCTCATAATTTTAAAACTAATGAATGGTTTGTGTATGCAGGTGTTCAGGAATGTGAAGATATAAAAATTCAAAGCTTTATCAAATCTAAGGGATTTACTGCATTGCCTCAAAAGAAAAGTTATGCAAATTCAAGGGATGTAACTGTTGAGGATGAAGCAATGATTTGGTTTGAAGATGCTTAAATTGAAGAAATATTGGAATTGGCTATGAAATATTATGAGGATGCAATTGTCGAACTTGCTAAAGAGAAAATGACAGAATATGGTGATGGTATTGCAGAGGATTGGAGCAGAACTAGGGAGAAAACCTTGAACAAAGGTATAGGTTGTTTGTGGAAATTCTATCATTTGAACAAAATCCAAGAACAAAAATTAGTGGATCAGTATTGTAGATTGAGAATGCGGCTTAAATATATGAAGCATTGGATGAATGGTTTTGTTGAGGATAAGAAGAGGCAAGAAGACCTAAAAATGGAAGTATTTATACAAAATTTTGGTGAAAAAATGCAGCAAAAACATTATACCAGTTTAGAGATGGAAGTAATTGAGTATATATGGGAGTTAATGATGGAGGTAACTAGATGGAGTTGTTATGAGTTGAAAAGGGCAGTCAACTACAAGCTATTGTGGACTGAAATAAACTGTATCAGTAAGGTTATTAATGGACAAAAGAGTAAGATATGGGATCCTAGAAAGTTGCAGAAAATGCGGCAGGACAGAGGAGGAAGAAAGTGTTGTAGCAAATCAAGTGGAAAACATCAACATAAGGTGTGGAAGCCTGGATAATTTGAATCAGCAGCATAACAACAACAAGGTAGCCAAGCATATGGACAGCTACAACATAAGGTCTAGGATCTAGGAGGACTCCTACCATTGGAACTCATGATCTGGAGATCATGAATATTTTTTGTTCCTTGGGAGTCTGATGCATGAGAATTTAGTCTCTTAAGTCAAACACATTTGGCTAGACCTAGAAATACTTCATTTACTAATGGAGTGGGTTCCCAAATGTTTGATTTAATGTATTTTCCTATGTTTTGTGAGGATTCTAGAAGGAGTGCATAGGAATGATTGGTTATGTAATTAAATATATTTGTTGTGTTTGTTCTCGATAACTGTGGGAACATAGTGATATGGATTTTATGAGAAGAACGAAATCAATACAAATTATTAACAGGTGCATAACACAAAATAACAAAGATACAGTAAAACTGGTTTTCTATTCAATAACGAAATAAGTTGAAAACTGTAAAATGCAACGAAAACAAGCTTGTTGGAATGGTGGAGGCTTATCTCTAAGAAGAGATGTGACGACTGTGCTCATTCGCAAGAAGATGATTACAATGAGGCTCTGAAGGAATTTTTACAATAAGCAGGAATGTCAAAAACCCTAGACATCCAAAAACCTAACCCTAGGAGATGAAGCGCCAAAAGTCATGTGGGCCCCGTTTGGGTAAGTTAGTACATCAACTTCCCGGGGTCGTAACTTTTGCATACGATCTCCATTTTAGACGTATGATGGCTCGTTGGAAAGGCATCATCAAGGAGATTCATTTTAGGCACAATATCAAAGGAACTTACATATTTCTAAACATAGTAAATTACCAAAATTTCCAGAAAATTGTTTTGAGCCAGTTGGAAAAGGTGGGTGGCCACCGATATCCATCTGGATCAATACTCCCTCCTTAGGAAGAAATTGTCTCCATTGCGTTGAGGTCCCCCATAAGATGAGGAAAGTTTTGTTGAATTTAGCCCCAGGTGAGCCACTTGCCTTGGTGCAGGAGTTTCCCTGCTTTAACGACTCGATAAAGTTGGATCCTTTGCTATCAAGTGCCCTTGATCTGTGTGTCCACAATATGATCATTGGATGCTTGTTGTATGTAGTTTGGGTTGAGCTATGTTGGTGTCAGTGGTTTTTCTACTTCTGAGGTGTCTAATAATAGTGGTAAATAAGGGTGAAGGAGATCCACGTTGAACAATGGGTGCAGGCCAAGGAAAGGAGGAATGTTGAGCTCAAAAGAATTATCCCCCATGGACTTGGTGATAGTGTACGGCCCATAACAGAGTAGGCGAAGCTTCTGATGGGGTCCTATAAGGCGTTATTTCTGCAAGTGCAACCAAACTTTGTCACCCACCTGAAACTTATGTGCCACCCGATTGTTATCATGGCGTTGTTTGTACTTGTCATTGGACTTATGTAGGATATCCTGAACCTATTGGTAGATGTTCTGGATCTGCTCAATGAACCGAGTGGCTTTGTCAGCTTCAGTTGGAGCAGGAGATGAGTCGGTCGAGGTGACCGCAAGGAGAAGTGCAACATCTATGGGACCCAAGGGTTGGAATCCCAACCCCACTTGAAAGGGGTTGTGGCTAGTTGAGATATGAAGGGCTTAGTTGTAGCTATGTTGGACATAGGGAAGGCTCTCATCCCATGTGTGAGGGTGCTTTGAATTATACATGTGAAGGATATGCACAATAATTCGATTTACAACCTTGGTTTGGCCATCTGTATGGGGGTGGAAGGCCATGGATTTGGTGAGCTTGGTGTCCAATAGTGACCAAAGGTTCAACCAGAATGTGATTAGAAATCGAATATCCCGATCTGAGACAATGGTTTATGGGATTCCAAAATGTACCCAGACTCATTCAAAGAAGAGCTTGGCAGTGGCCTCTGCTGTAATGCACTTCTTGCAGGCAACTAGAATCGCCATCTTAGAAAAGAGATCAACAACCACAAAAACATAGTCATTTCCCCACTTGGTGGACAGGAGGCCTGACATGTAGTCCATTGAGATGGATTCCCATGGCCTGTTGGGAGTAGGGAGAGGGGTGTACTGGCCCTGTTTCTTAGTTGTCGTTTTGGCAATAACACAGGCAATGTAGGGCCTGATATACTTGCTAACCTCCTATCGAAGTTTCGTCCAGTAGAAATGTTTTTGTAGCAGCGCCACTGTCTTTTTGACGCCGAAGTGTCCTGCCACCCGATTGTAGTGGGATTCCCATATCATCTTCGCATGCTCACTTGATGGAACACAGATATGGCCCAGACAACACAACAACCCATATTGAAGATGGAAATTATCAACAACTGCATTTTCACCCAACATTTGGTAGGTGGTGGAAAAGTCAGGGTCTGTCTCATAGAGTTGGGGCCATCCAGAGGTCTCATGGCTGCAAGATTCTAGCACCGTGGTGAGTGTCGCGACTCGTGGTCTGCTGAGGCAATCAGTGACATGATTGGTGCTTCATGTTTTATACTTGATGTTGAGGTGAAATTGTTGCAAGTATGTGGACCAATTTTGATGGTGGTCATTCTGTAATTTTCCCTGTGTCTGCATGAATTGTAGTGGATTATGATCAGTGTGGATAATTGTCTCCTTCCCAAGAATGTAATGTCTCCACTGGAGGTAGGTTTACACAATGGAGTACATTTATTTGTCATAAGTAGGGTACTTATAGACAATATCTGACAATGTCTCACTATGATAGGCTACGGGGTGGCCGTGTTGAGTGAGAACGACACCCACAACATAGTCTGAAGCATCTGTCTCAATCTCAAAGGGATGTTGCAGGTATGGTAGTGAAAGTACTGGGGTTGAGCACAAACATTGCTTCAAATCATCAAATGCTTGTTGTTGTGACTGGCCCCATGCAAATTTCTCCTTACCACCACCCCTGTTTATTTGGCTGAAGGCCCATGCAATATGGGAGAATCCCAACACGAGCCTGTGATAGAAATTGGCAAGGCCCAAGAAGCTTCGAAGCTCAGTGAGTGTGGTTGGGACTGGTTAGTAATGGATGACTTGTATCTTGGCTGGATCCACATGTATGCCATGTTGATCAATGATGTATCCCAGGTAATGGAACCTGTCCATGCCGAAGGAGCTTTTTTCCAAGTTGGCATATAGCTTGTGCTACCGCAGGGTGTGCATAACATGTTGAATTTGTTGCAAGTGTTCATCCCAAATCTTGCTATAAATTAGAATGTCATCCAGATACACCACTAAAAAATTATTGGTGAATGGTCACAGGATATCATCCATAATCCTCATGAAAGTGGCTGGAGCATTTGTCAAACCAAATGGCATGACCAACCATTCAAAAAGACCTTCCTTTGACTTGAAGGTGGTCTTCCATACATCTGTTTGTTCTATCGAGACCTGGTGGTAGCTAGACTTCAGATCGATCTTACTGAAGTACTTATCCCTCATGAGTTGATCAAGGAGGTCTTCGATTCGGGGAATCGGGTACTAGTTTCTGACTGTGATTTTATTCAGATCCCGGTAATCAATATAGAGTCGCCAGGTTCCATCTTTCTTCTATACCATCACGATTGGGCTCCTGCAAGGTGATGAGTTTGGATGGATGTGCCCCTTGTGGAGCAGTTCTTAGATCTATCACTTGATCTCCTCATTCTCTAACAAAGAGCGGCGATAGACTAGCCCATTGGGTAGTGGTGCGTCGGGGGTCAGATCAATGGGGTTCTTGACCTGGCAGTGTAGAGGTACCCCTGTAGGTGAGGAGAATATATATGAGTATTCTTCCACGACCTTATCTACGTGCTTTTGCTATGTGGAGAGGTCGGTTGCAGAGACCCTGGATGTGGCTATGATCTTTCGCTTATTTTGAGAGTGAATCATGAAGAAGACAAACATCCCCATTTGAGAGATGACCTTCCTGCATTGCTTAGAAGAGATCAAGGAAATAGCACTAGGTGGGACTACCTCGGCTATCCTGTACAATTTCCTGTTCAAATTAATAATAACACTATGAGGCCTAGACTCATATACAACATGACGTTTCCATAAATAAGGTTGGCCCAAAAGAACATCACAAACTTTGAGAGGAGAAACATCACACAATACCTCGTCTTTGAAGGGCTTGATGTCGTACGATAGTCGACACTGTTGGCTGACGCGAAGATCGCTTCCTTGGTGGAGCCATCCAATGGTGTAGGGTTGTGGGTACAACATTGTTGGCAAGTCCAGCCACTTAACGACCTATACTGAGATGAGGTTCTTCTGGCTACCTCTATCAACGATGAAGTGCAATGGGGTGCCTTTTACCCACATCTATGAATGGAAGAGGCACTCTCCTTCTTCTGGCTTGTCTGGTTCACTAGGCTGGAGATTGGTGGTAGCAATGGTGGCACTGGGTTCCACGTCAATGATCCATCTTCCCCTTTCTAGTTATAGATCAGAGTTATAATCTGCATCTGATTCAGAGGCTTTCACTTTGGCCACCAGCAACTGCTTTGATCGGAAGTCAGCAATGTTATGCCAAGGGCTCTTATGGAAATCGCACCACTTCCCAGTATCTTTCTTTGTCTTTCTAGTGTCCTTCTTTTCTTGTGTCTTGGATTGGTTGTCCTAATACTATCCATCTTTTCTCTTTCCTTTGTTCTGTGGGTTGGGTCCGCCCTTTACTGGCTTTTTTTGTGAGGGGTTCCCAGGCCCAAATTGTCGTGTCTTTTGTTTGAGCTTCTGCTCGATTTTGATGGCATATCGGTAGGCCACGCCCAAGGATGAGATGTCCAGAAATTCCATTTCAGTCTGGATGTACCTATGTAGAGAATCATGATATTTGAGTACCATATGTCGCTCAGAATCTTTGATACCCAGCTTGGTGCGTAAGGTATGGAATATATTTGTGAAATCTGGCACTGCTTGGTCTTTTTCTTGCTGCAGTGTGGTCCATTTGGTATACAGGTCGTCATAACTTTTGAAAGGGTAGTATTGTTCCTTAATAGCATCCCTGAAGGATTCCCAGGTGGATGTGACTGAAAATAATGAGGGTTCCTCTATTTCCTTTTTCTCACAGAAAGTTTCCCACCAATCTTTGACATGGGGAACGGCTTTGAGGAGCGCAAAAGTAATATTTTCTCTATTCGAGAAGTTATGGACAGAAAAATACCCTTCTAGTAGATTCAACCAATTTTCTACAACATTTACGTCTATCTGACCTTCAAATATAGGAATATCGAAGTTTATTTGTACCTTGAAGGGGGCGGCACCTCCATTCAAAGAATATGTGTTGCCTGTTGGTAATCGTCGAAGGATCTGCGCGAAACTATCCATCATCTCGTTCCTCTTTTGCGCGAGGGATTCCTCAATCAATAGTTTGAAAGGATCTCCTCTCCCATCATCTTTCTTTTCTCTTTCCATGAGAGGTCGCTTAGGCGTGAGAGATATTTTTTCCTCAAGAGAAACAAGCTCGAGACCCAACTCTTTGTACTCCGACCTCGTTGGGGACATGCATTAAGACAACAAGGACCAGACCACTATGATACCACTGATCCATATTTTATGATCAGAACGAAATGAATACAGATTATTAACAGGTGCTTAACACAAAATAACACAGATATAGTAAAACTAGTATTCTATTCAATAACAAAATAATATGAAAACTGTAAAATGTAGCGGAAACAAGCTTGTTGGAATGGTGGCGGCTTATCTCTGAGAAGAGATGTGATGGCTGTGCTCATTTGCAAGAAGATGATTAAAATGAGGCTCTGAAGGAATTTTTACAATAAGAAGGAATTTCAAGAACCCTAGACATCCAAAAACCTAATCCTAGGAGATGAAGCGCCAAAAGTCATGTGGGCCCTGTTTGGGTAAGTTAGTACATCAACTTCCCAAGGTCGTAACTTTTGCATACGATCTTCGTTTTAGGCATATGATAGCCCATTGGAAAGGTCTCGTTGAGGAGATTCATTTTAGGAAAAATATAAAAGAATATCTCATATTGAAAACCTATTTTCCCCCAAAAAAACATCGTTTAGGGCCTTAAAATGGCTCTGAAAGTGAAAACTGCTAAAAATAATAAATTACCAAAATTGCCAGAAAACTGTTTGAGCCAATTGGAAAAGGTAGGTGGCCACCAATATCCATATGGATCACATAGATAGATATTAGGGGTGAGTTAGATCTCTTTATTTATTTGTGGATCTTGAGAGATTTATGGATCTAGATATCATTGATATAGGATTTGAGTGAGAGGTTTTTGGATATAAGAGGATCCTTAGAGATTGTTGGAGGATTTATAGGATCTGAAATCAATTTGTTTATAACCCTCCTCATTTTAATTGTAAGTCTAGGAGGATTTAGAGAGAGGTCATTAATTGAATAAATTAGGCCAGAGAGAGAGGAGAGGCCTACTAAATGTAACTACACCAAATCAGGAAAGGATGTTTTGTAAATTGATGTGAAGTATGGTGTAATTAATGAATGAAGAGAAGATACACTCTATATAGAGTGTTAGACAAATTAATTGTGTAAACCATTACCTTTGTATGATCCTTTACACATAAATCTCTATACATATATTGGTTTGCAGGGTGATTGTGAGTTTTAGGATGAGGAGAGTGTAGTTGACATCGAATTACAGGTGTCTTTGGATGACATACCAAGGTTATAGGTTTTTTAATATCCATCCTTGAATTAGATTATCATTGGTCCCATCGAAGTCATGGATGGATAAATGTAGAATTCATTGATCAAATTTATGATCAGTGAATCATATCGAGAAAAATCGATTATACACTAGAGTTGACAAAAATTTAGAAACTGTTTAGGGTAGAATAAGGGCTACAATACCCATTGATCTATGGGAGAAGAGGTTGGGACCGTTATATATAAAACCTGAGTAATATCTATGTCGTTAAAATCAATGTATTACTGATCGTCAGATCGAATTGGAACGAGATCGACAATCCTCAGAGAATTTGCATTTCAAAGTTGCATGAAGGTTATTGACAACTCAAAATGTGAAAGTTAAATACTAAAAAATTTGATTAAGACATGTGTCGAACCCATGTTAACTTGTGTTTTCATTTGTGGTTTCTAAAACTACTTCCAATCAAATGCAAAAAGGTGTCTAAGGACTAGACTTTGGTCACAGTTGAGGTCAGGGTGGATAGCTAAGTTCCTTGGGGCATAAGCCTGTCAGTTATATATGTAAACGCCTTTGGTTTTAAGGTCTAGTCATATGAATTCCTAGTGTAGGATTAAAATTGAATAATTATAAATACTGAAGGCCTTATTCAATATCTCTACACTGGTTTTAAGGACTGAAAATGAAGATTATTATTTATGAAGATTTGTAAAGGTTTTATCACACCAAAGAGGAGTTGAATTTGAATTGAACCAGAAATGAGCTCAGGGAGAGTGAGATAATTAGTCAATCCAAAAGAGTGATCGAAAAATGGGGTTAAGTTTTAAACAAAGGTTGGTGATAGGAAGAATTGGATGTCTTAGTGTTTGAGCAGGATTTGAAGATCCTTGGACAACTTCATTGCAGGCTCATTCAACAGAAAATTGAGAGCAAGTCGTCATTTTATGGGTAAGACATGGTAGTAGGTCATCATAGGTGTTACACTTCCCAGTTGAAAATGAATAGCATGTTTGGATATCAATCATTACTTGAAACTCTAGTGCTATAAATATAAATCAATTGAGAAGTTTGGCTAATTTTCAACTAATGAAGTTATGGGTACTACTAGAATCAACCAATATTGTTACCTTTTATTTTATTTGTGATATATCCTTCTATATTGAGAATTTCATAAGTGTTGATGCCACCCAATGCATGAAAATCTATGGTTGGTGTAATCTCTTCTAGTTCTACATATTGTGTTGGTTCTAGTTCTTGATCTTCTTCCTCTTCACAATCTATGTAGAATAATTTATTCTCATTGCATTTATTATCCTTATTGTACTTGTCACAATTGAAACATAGTCCCTTTTCTCTTCTTTCATCCATTTTCTAAGGTGTCAACCTTGTAGGTTGAGTGGGATTAGAGGGGGGAACATGGTGCTTTCTATAGTTGTTAGTGGATACCCTTCTAATAGCCATATTTTTACTTTCAACTTTCCTTTCCATACTAAAAGAATATTCTATGGATTTAGGTTCCAAGAGATGCACCTCATGTCGAATGATCTCCTTTAAAGTACCTATAAAGAAATCTGCCAAATTATCCTCTGGAATGTTCTTTACTCTAAGACTCAATATTTGAAATTGTTGAATGTGATCTACAATTAGACCTCTTTGTTAGATATTTATCAATAGACTAAAGAATGTGTTTCTCTTAATATCCTCCTAATTTTTTGTTGATTCATCCATAAAAATAGACAAAGTCATTTGTACCAAACAAATTGATAATGTTATAAATACAAGGATGCAAGAGTTTCATTTTCTGAAGTTGGCACTTGGTGTAGATCAAATAATTTCTTCATTTGGAATATCCATGTTATAGGATATTAACCATTAAACTTCCTCATATCTATCTTGGGAATTAATTAGTTCCTCGGTCCTGAGTTGAACCCCTAATGATGCATATCTTGGAGTGATGAATAATCATGATTCAGGGACTCAATATTCATATTCTTCAAATTTGATAAAATATTCCCCATATGTTATTGAGTTTCAACACTATTGTTCTCCTTATTTTAATGATTTCCTTGGATCACAATATCCCTTTTAGGTAACCTCTCATATAGGCTATGTAAGAGCATGGTTTCCATGGACTGTTGTAATCCTTCCATCTTTCGATCCATCAAATTTTCCATTTACATTTAAAGGATTTCTTGAGAAGGTTATAAATCCACCATTTTCAACACACTATCATTCATGTCATTAACTTGGTTCTTCAATTGGAATACCATATTCTCTAATTCTTCATGTTCTTTAGGCATCGTGTGTGAGTTATCTGGAGTTTTAGAAAGATTACAAATTCTTACATAACTCTTTATCATGCGAGAAAATAATAATGGTCGTATTTTTCTTTTTATCACGTTGTTTGAATAACCCAAAACAAATCTTCCAAAATGTTATGCTAATTTCAAGTTAACATACCTTTAAAAAACCTGGTTTGTAGATTATCTTGTTGGTTGATCTTTCTCTTGAAGTATCTTTAAAATTTTGGCCCCTTTAATTCTAAAATCTTGATCTGTAGTATTATAATATGTCTTCCCTATAAGCCACAAGTTTGACCAAATTCCAATGTGCCAAGAGAAAGTTATGGTAACTTTCCCAAAACTTGTTGGTTTTTTCCCTTTCGAAAGAGTGAAATTATACGGCCCACCATGTGTGCATTGTTTTAGATCTAATTCTAAAATGTGAACCTAAAATACTATGACTTATTTCCAATGGAATCGGTGGAAATCAATTTGGACTGTTATTGCTTCAAATAGGATAGTTTTACCAAGAAAACATGTTTGAGAATAGTTTTGATACTAGTCCAAAACCCTTATTTCCATAGCTTGTATTTATGAAAATACAACGAACTAGATTGTGATGTACCCACTGCCTAGGTACCTAAAAAATTCGAGCTTCTAGGAAAATTCCAAATTTCTGATACAATTTTTTAATAATAAAAAAACATGATACAAGCACATGCAATAATCAAGAAACATGCATATCTATAAAATA
Organism: Picea engelmannii; assembly: GCA_009831015.1. Classification (NCBI taxonomy): domain Eukaryota; kingdom Viridiplantae; phylum Streptophyta; class Pinopsida; order Pinales; family Pinaceae; genus Picea; species Picea engelmannii. Next base: position 176,304 of record ML793967.1, on the reverse strand, counting down.
AATTTTTATCATTCCATGCACATCATTAACAATAAACAAGTGTGTTATAAACACAACACAGAGATAATTACACAACAGAAATATATAAATACAGAGAAACACATAACAAAGAACTTATATTTAAGAAATAATTCACCAACTGGCTACAAACGTCAAACATTCCATCCAACCTTAGGATATGTTTCACATAAATATCTACAACATGCCACCCCCAAGCCAAGGATATAAACCCACAAGGACGAGTGCCTAGGCCTCGGGGCATAAGTCTGTTGGTTATATATGTAAATGCCTTCAGGTCTAAGCCTTGGTTTCAAGGTCTAGTTATATGAATTCTTGGTGTAGAATTAAAATTGAATAAGTATAAAGACTGAAGGCCTTATTCAAGATCCCTACACCATTTTTAAGGACTGAAAATGAAGATTATTATTTATGAAGATTGGTAAAGGTTTTATCCCACCACAGAGGAGCCGAATTTGAATTGAACTAGAAATGAGCTTAGGGAGAGTGAGATAATTACTCAATCCAAAAGTGTGATAAAAAAATGGGGTTAAATTTTAAACAAAGGTTGGTGATAGGAAGAATTGGATGTCTTAGTGTTTGAGCAGGATTTGAAGATCCTTGGACAGCTTCATTGCAGGCTTATTCAACAACTAATTGAGAGCAAGTTGTCATTCTGTGGGTAATACATGGTAGTAGGTCATCATAGGTGTCACACTTCCCAGTTGAAAATGAATAGCATGTTTGGATATCAATCATTACTTGAAACTCTAGTGCTAGAAATATAAATCAATTGAGAAGTTTGGCTAATTTTCAACTAATGAAGTTATGGGTACTACTAGAATCAACCAATATTGTTACCTTTTATTTTCTTTGTGATATATCCTTCTATATTGAGAATTTTAGAAGTGTTGATTCCACCCAATGCATGCAAATATATGGTTGTTATAATCTCTTCTAGTTCTACATATTCTGTTGATTCTAGTTCTTGATCTTCTTCCTCTTCACAATCTATGTAGAATAATTTATTCTCATTGAATTTATTATCCTTATTGTACTTGTTGTCACAATTGAAACATAGTCCCTTTTGTATTCTTTCATCCATTTTCTAAGGTTTCAACCTTGTAGGTTGAGTGAGATTAGAGGAGGGAACATGGTGCTCTCTATAGTTGCTAGTGGCTACCCTTCTAATAGCCATATTTTTAATTTCAACTTTCCTTTCCATATTAAAATAATGTTCTATGGATTTAGGTTCCAAAAGATGCACCTCATGTTGAATGCTCTCCTTTAAAGTGCCTATAAAGAGATCTACCAAAGTATCCTTTGGAATGTTCTTTACTCTAAGACTCAATCTTTGAAATTGTTGAATGTGATCTATAATTGGACCTCTTTGTGAGAGATTTATCAATTGACTAAAGAATGTGTTTCTCTTAATATGCTAGTAATGTTTTGTTGATTCATCCATAAAAATAGACAAAGAGACAAATCCATTGATACCAAAAAAATTGATAGTGTTCTAAATACAAGGATGAAAGAGTTGCATTTTGTAAAGTTGGCTCTTGGTGTAGATCAAATAATTTCTCCATTTGGAATATCCATGTTATAGGATATTTACCATTAAACGTCCTCATATCGATCTTGGGACTTAATTAGTTCCTCTGTCCTAAGTTGAACCCCTAATGATGCATATCTTGGAGTGATGAATAATAATGATTTGGGGACTCAATATTCATATTCTTCAAATTTGATAAAATATTCCCCATATGTTATTGAGGTTCAACACTATTGTTCTCCTTATTTTAATGATTTCCTTGGATCAAAATATCCCTTTTATGTAACCTCTCATATAGGGTATGTAAGAGCATGGTTTCCATGGACTTTTAGTAATCCTTCCATCTTTTGATCCATCAAATTTTCCATTTACCTTTAAAGGATTTCTTGAGAAGGTGATAAATCCACCATTTTCAACAGACTATCATTCATGTCATTAACTTGGTTCTTCAATTGGGATACCATATTCTCTGAGTATTCATGTTCTTCAGGCATCATGTGTGAGTTCTCTAGAGTTTTAGAAAATGTATAAATTCTTACATAACTCTTTGACAAGCGAGAAAATAATAAAGGTCATATTTTTTCTCTTTATCACGTTGTTTTAATCACCCAAAACAAATATTCCAAAATGTTATGCTAATTTCAATTTAACATACCTTTAAAAACCCTGGTTTGTAGATTATCTTGTTGGTTGATCTTTCTCCTGAAGTATCTTTAAATTTTTGGCCCCTTTAAGTCTAAAATTTTGATCTATAGTATTCTAATATCTCTTCCCCATAAGCCACAAGTTTGACCAAATTCCATTGTGCTAAGAGAAAGTTATGGCAACTTTCCCAAAACTTGTTGGTTTTTCCCCTTTCAAAAGAGTGAAATTATACGGCCCACCATGTGTGCAATTTTTTAGATCTAATTCTAAAATTTGAACCTAAAATACTATGACTTATTTCCAATGGAATCGGTGGCACTCAATTTGGACTTTTATTGCTTCAAATAGGATAGTTTTACCAAGAAAACATGTTTGAGAATAGTTTTGATACTAGTCCAAAACCCTTATTTCCATAGCTTGTATTTTTGAAAATACAGCGAACTAGATTGTGATGTACCCACTGCCTGGGTACCTCAAAAATCCAAGTTTCTAGGCAAATTCCAAATTTCTGATACAATTTTTTAATAAGAAAGAAACATGATACAAGCACATCCAATAATCAAGAAACATGCATATCTATAAAAGAAATTTTTATCATGCCATGCACATCATTAACAATAAACAAGTGTGTTATAAACACAACACATAGATAATTACACAACAGAAATATAAAAATACAGAGAAACACATAACAAAGAACTTATATTTAAGAAATAATTCACCAACCAACTACAAACATTGAACGTTCCATCCAACCTTAGGATCCATTGCACATAAATCTCTACAACAGGCCACCCCCGAGCCAAGGATATAAATCCACAAAGATGAGTACCTAGGCCAACTCTAAAATAAACACCAGTCAATAATCAAGCCAACCATATAGAAAATACTATTTTGTCAACTCTATTTTCCCCTTATATTGCACAACCCAAAGAAATCAACCCCCTTCTTTGCAATGCAGTCCCTTGGGTTGTTCCACTTCTTTCCAAGGCTCTAGTGCTACTGGTCATGAAATCTCATTGCCAGAAAATCCAAGGATTGTTAGTTATGGATAGTTCTTTCACAATTGTGCATGTGTGATTTAGGCTAGTGATCATATGTTTTGAAAGGCCAATGATCCTAAAAAATGTAATATGTAATCACACTCGGATATATTAATAAAATACATCATTGATGCAGACCAAGTCAAATAAAAGAGTATGGGGGGATAGAACTCCATGAGAGGGAAAGGGGGATAGAACTTGAGAGGAAAAAGGGGCTAAGTCAAGGGGGATTAAGCAAAGGAAAAAAATAATAGTATTCATAAGTCCTAAGTCTTATGATATATTTTTATCCTAAGTTCCTAAGTGGATGAACGATTTACTAAGTGAGGGAACAAAGTAGTTCCTTGAGTGTCAAGTATCAAAAAGGGAACATGCATATATAATGCGGGAAATTTAGTATAATTCTCATCCATTCATCCCATTTCCCTCATACATACCATTTCCTGGAGAGTGGGAGATGTGAATTTGTTTTTACTATGTAAATACTTGGTAGTTTGGGTTGAAGAAGAAGGATGTAAATCCTGTGGAGCATTCTCTTTGGGTGAGAGAATTGTTGGGAATAGGTTTCCCTATGTGTTGGACCAATGGGTGTTGTAACTCTTTGAGAATCCTTGTGTTCCAAATGCCACATATATATAAGACTTCTTGTCTAACCTATTGTTTAATCCCTAGAATGAAATTAGGATAGTTGAAGGACTATGGAAGAGTGAAGGGTTACACTTCCTTAGGTGGGGCAGGCTGTGGGGGATGAGAGGTTGTGAGAGGGATTGTTGCTAGAGTTGGTGTCATTGTCCTTGTCCTGAGTTGTGTGTTATTGGAACTTAGTTTGGCTTAGGCAGTATTTTCCCTGGTGGAGTCATAGCCCTATCTTCAGGGTGACTTGTTGTTGAGAGTGAATGAATAGCATAATCTATGGTTGGGAGGAACATCTAAGTTTTGTAGCCATTTGGTGATTTTAATTAAAATATAAGTTTTCTTTATTTCTTTATGATGTTTTAAGTGTAGTTTAATTATGTTAACCATGTTGTGGTTCAATTGTACATATTATGCATGTATTATGTATTGTTAGGACTACATTTTTGTGTTCATATGCAAGGCATAATAATTAATAAATGGTATCATAGAATTATAAGGGTTGAATTAAAGAAAATTCAGAAATTCAATCAGTGATAGAAGTCGGGTTTTAGTGATAGTTCCCAGGTGGGATCCTGGGGACATTACTGTTATAACCCTAAAATGCACCATACAGGTTTACCTGGCATCAGGCCAACTCATGCCTCTTCCTAGCCAAAGCCATGCTGAACAAATCCTCAAAAAACCACTTAAAACAAGCAACCCGCGCCCTAACTTCTCACTGGGCACGGGCGACCGCTTGCTGTCCTTCTACTGCACGCGGGTATCCGCGAGCTAACCCACTACAGCCCGCGGGTACCTAACAAAGCAAGAAATCAGGAAAGTTTCCGCCGGGACACGAGGCTTTTTGTCAGTTAATTGGAACTCTTCGCCATGCATGGCCGAGAGTTCGCCTAAAACCCTAGCTCCTTCTAGCCTATAAAAGGA
>ML793967.1:137509-159349 GCA_009831015.1 Picea engelmannii | reverse complement strand
GTCCTGTTTTGTAGAGGCAATCATCGTGCCACATGTAATTTGCACTTAGTTGAATTACTTTCTGTTTTTCTCTAGGAGACAATTTCTGAGGCATCTTCCCTGTCACAAGATAGTTAGCGACATCTACATACCACAGAGTGAATGTAGAAATAGAAAATAAATTTTCATCAAGAAAGGTATCTTCTACTGGTGCATTATCTCCCAGATGAATCATTCTAGATAAGAAATCAGCCACAAGATTATCTTTACCAGGTCTATCAATAATGTTGATATTAAAGTCTTGTAATAATAAGAGCCATCATGTAACTCTAGGATTTGATACAAGTTTTTTCATTAAGAATTGGATGGTTGAATGATCAGTGTGTACAAAATATTGATAACCTGTAATATAGTGTCTAAATTTATTGATATCATGGACTACAGCTAGCAATTCTTTTTCTGTGATCGTATAGTTAACTTCAGCTGGAGACAGATTTTTACTGACGAAGTAAATAGCATAGGGCTTTTGATTTTCTCTTTGTCCAAGGACTGCCCCAAGGGCTGTGTCTGAGGCATCAATACAGATATGAAAAGGAAGGGACCAGTTTGGCCCTCTTAATACAGGGGTAGTTGACAGTTTCTATTTTAGAATTTCAAAATATATTTGGCATTCATCATCCCACTTAAATTTGGCTTCTTTAGATAATAATTTGAATAAAGGGGTAGCTAGGCTTGTGAAATTTGGAATGAATCTTCTATAGTAGCCAGCATGTCCTAAAAAGCTGCGGACTTCCTTTTGTGAGGAAGGTATTATGATTTGTGTGATGATATAAATCTTTGTCGGATCAACTCTCATGCCAGAACGGGAAATGTGATGTCCCAAAACAATACCTTCAATGAGCATCATTTTTTATTTTTCATTACTTAAGGAAAGATTAGTTTCCTTACACCTAATCAAGACTTTTTCTAAACTGACCAATGCTTCCTGGAAGTCTTGTCCATGGACTGTAAATTCATCCATGTAGACTTCCACACAATCATTGGTCAAGTCAGAGAAAATGGCTAGGACAACTCTTTGAAAAGTGGTCGGGGCATTACAAAGTCCGAAAGGGAGAACCCTATAAGAATACGTGCCCCAAGGGCAGGTGAAAGTGGTATTCTCCTAGTCTTCGAGTGCTATTTGTATATGGTTGTAACCACTAAACCCATCCAAGAATGAAAAATACTTCTTTCTGGACAAGGTATCTAGCACCTGATCAATAAATGGTAAGGGAAAGTAATCCCTATGGGTGGCTTTGTTTAACTCCCGGAAGCCTACACATATCCTCCACTTACCATTTTTCTTGGGAACTGTGACAAGTGGAGATACCCATTGACTATCTGAAATGGGGTATATGAGATTGGCTCGAAGGAGTTTTTGCAATTCTTCTTTTACAATATCTTTAAGGGATGGATTCATCCTTCGTTGAGGCTATCTAACTGGTCTTATTTAGTCATTAGTGTAGATGTGATGTGTGTATGTGTTAGGGTGAATGCCTTTCATGTCTGCATAATCCCATGCAAAGGCATCAAATTGTCTTTGGAGCATTTCAATCACTTGTGTATTTTGTTCTAGTTCCAAACTAGAGTTGATATACAAAGGTTTTCCTGGGCTAATCTCAACAAGTTCAGTAGTTTCTTCCTTATCTGACGAGGCTGGTGATAAAGTGTATAATTGAGTGATATCAGGGTGTCAAGTTTGTTGAAATTCAGAACTAAAAATATGTGACAATTCTGCAAAAGACCTTAGGTATTCAATGCAATTTGTGTCAGCCAAAAATAAGCTTAAGACTTGTTCATCTGATTGTTCTTGTATTCCTCTTACTTGTTCAAGTGTTAATAGAGGTCTGATGCAATCTTCCTCTCCATAAGGGTTTTCTAACCAAATAGGTATTTCCTGTGTCGGTTGGGCAGGAGGGAAGAGGACAAGTTTTTGGCTATGTGTGCCATTGTATATAGTCATCTCACCAGACCGACAGTTGATAAAGGCATCTGTTGTGGCCAGCCAAGGACAACCAAGAACCACAGGGTGTCCTGGTTTGGAGGATGATTTAGAATATATGACTAAAAAGTCTATTGGATATTCCCAAGAAGCTAGAGTGACTGTGACATCATCTAGACTTCCTGTAGGGCTAATGACTAACTTAGCTGCCAACTCGATCACGGTTTGGGTTGGTCTAAACTAGTTGATTTGGATCTTTTGCATAGTGTCAAAAGGAATTACATTAATAGATGCACCCAAATCAATGAGTGTGTTTGGTAGAGAAATACCATTAATTTCAACAGTGACAACTGGGTTTCCAGGGTCATTATATTTGTATGGCATTTCAAAAATAAATTTAGATAATTGTCCCACTACCTGAACAAAAGGAGGTTCCTTCTTCTTCCTTCCTGGTTTCTTAATGCAAAGATCCCTTATAATTTTGGCATATATAGGGATATCTTTAATAGCTTGCAACAAAGGTATTTTTATGCACACATTTCGTAATTCATCTTCTATATCTCTGTGCAAGGGTGGGTCGGGTTTCTTCACTAATAGTCTTTCAGGGTAAGGTGGGAGATTAATTTGTTGAGGTACTCGTACAGACTAAGAAGTGATTGGGATAGGAGGAGAGGCCTCTTCTTCTGTAGGGGTGGTTTGGTTGTTTTCTTCCTCAAAATGATTATCATTTTCTTCCTGAATTATTACTGCAAGATTTGATTGGTTTACAACTTTCCCCAATCGTAGTTGAATTTCATAGGTGGCAAAGGTTTGAACTTTTGTATTCTGCACAGGGTGGGTGGGTCAATTATTGGGGTTAGGGATTGGCTGGGCGGGGATTGTTGTTGGTCTTGGAGGATTGTGGGTAGCTTGGTTTTGTGATTGTTGATTGGAATTTATAAATACTTGTTGTTGCTGATTAGGATTCAAGGGGGTTGTAAATTGTTGTTGTATAGGAGGTGGGAGTAAGGCTTGCATCTGTGGTGGATTGAATCTAGGTAGTAATTGGGAAATGTTTGTAGGGTACTATGGATATGTAGGGTAAGAGGGATTTCCATACATAGGTCCCCTCCAACCTTGTTGCCAAGGCTGAGTTTCCTAAGGTGTCCATTGTGGATAAGTCATTGACGAAGGACCCCATTGTTGTTGTTGATATTGTGTATTAGGATCATAAAATATATTGGGATTTTGGGCTCTCCAAGGTCTTCTAGAAGGGTATGTTTTTTCTTGTGAGACTCCTCCTCCCCTATACATGGCTTGTAGTTCAAGCAAGGTTGAACACTCAGATGTGGGGTGTTCTAGTGTACACAAACCACAGATTTCTATGACATTTAATGGACATTCTTTCTCGTTGTTGTGATTCTTTCAGCATCTATGACAAAATATTGCTAAAGCATCTTCTTCTTGTTTCTTTTTTAGTTTCAGAGTATCTAACTAATTACTTATTGTGCTCAAGATGTTTGTTTTAAATTTCTCCAATAAGTTTCCTAACTCAGTTCTGGTGACAGTCCCTGAACTTTGTTTTGTATTTCTGCTAAAAGGATCTCTTGGTCCTTTGCCTATTTTAGCTTGTCCTCTTGACTATCTCCTACAGTAATCTGCAATTTCTAAAAAAGGTTTTTGGTGCACATCTCCTGAACTCAACAAGTTTAAAACTTCTATGCAATCATCTCGAAGACCTTTCAAGAATAGAGTTCTTACTACAGTTGGGTCTGTGGTGAATAGTTTTGACTTTTGATAGTTGTATAAGAACCTTTCTAAGTAGTCTTCAGGGCTTTCATCTTCTGTTTGTTGCATTTTAAAAATATCGTTTTTAACATTATCCTTACAATAGTCTTGGTATTTTCGTAAAAATGTGTCTTTCATTTGATCCCAAGAAAGGATTGTATTTTCTCCTAAGCTCATGAACAATCTTAAGGCCGAAACTTTCATTGTAGTAGGAAAAATATTAAGTTTTTGGGCATCGTCTGAGTAGTTATAGCTTCTACATAATATGTCAAATTCGAATAAAAATAAATCTGGATCTTGAGTTGACATACCTCTGAAAGTGGGTAACGATGATAGTGGGATATTCTTCATGTTGATGTTTCTGGAAATATCCAAGATTGGAAACGCAAAGGTATTAGTCTCTGTGGCTACGTTTCCTTCTTCTTCTTCCATTCTACTGATGGATGGTTCAGAAACTAGATTTTTTGTGTCTCCTAAATGTTCAACAGACTCATGTTCTGCCTATCCCAATATTGATTCTTTCATTTTAGGTTCTCCTTCTGGAGCCGCGTTGGATCCCCTTGAATTTTCTGTTGGTGGAATTTTTCCTGCACCAGTGTCAGTTGGATTAGTGGGGGGGTTTGTTTTTGAATCTTTGGAGCTTACAAATCTACCCTTGTTATCTCTATATCTATGCATAAAATGGAAATTTGATTCTTTAACTGAATTGAAATCTGAATTCTATCTAGAAGGTAAGAAGGAAACCTGGCTTTAGAGAACCCCACTCTAGTGGCTGCGTGGCTCTTCACTCACGTCTTAAATGTTTTATCCTCCTCCCTCAAGCATCCTTTTAAAAACATTAAAACTTATGAAAACAATCTAAGCTAAAAATCACTTCCTACCGTTTGCAACTCCCCGACAACGGCGCCAAAATGTTGTGCTACTTATATGTTTAGTATAATGCACTCATTGATTATCAATCTAGGATTCATAATCAACAGAGTTACAAGACACAAGTAAGAAAGGTAATTTATAATGTCGTGAGTATAGAATTAAACTAGATTATGTATGTTGGAAACAAATCAAAATAGCAAACTACAATGCACTTTGGTTGTATTTCACAGAGAGGCTATCCATTCCATTATGGTACATGCAAGTATGAGATGGAATTGGTTTGACAGATCAACTATGCTATCTGACCCAGAAAACTAACTATGCAATCCACACTTCTGAAGGGAAATCACACATCAATCATCAAAGCATAGCATGGGTAGTTCAATAGTCAATATGTTGGTTCTGTTGTGGTTCACAATGAACTTCACTAGTTCTTATCCAAATAGTTTTGACTATTGCTGCCAACATCTATGATCACTCAAGGAAATCAAATTCATGAGAAAAAAAATAGGGCATATGCAAAAACAGAGAAAGTAAATATTTCTAAGCAATTATATAATGGAAATCCTAGTCTAAGTTGTTCTGCTATTATCTAACAGAGTTAAATCTTTAGCTAATTTAATGTTTATACTACTGAAAAAAAATGTTAATGCTAATCTACGAAGAGGCTGACCTTTGTTGGGTGGTGGGCCCTTGCCACTTCAATAGGTCAGCTGCTGAAGTCTACAGGAGGCTTGTCTTCAACACACACATTACTCTCACTCACATTTCAAAACATAAAGTCAAAACTCTCATTAACAACTCAACTCATACTTAATCATAGATAATCAGAATATGGAGATAAATAACATTCCATTAATATTCACTCAGAATATGTTCTGTGTTATCACACATTGCTTCACATATTGATAATATGCTAACTCTCCTACACTTCTACCATCCTTGCGACAACTATTTAATAGTTTGGATCGTGAAACACAAGGAGGCGAAGTGATTTGCAAATCAATCAGTTGTTGAATTCAATCATTTGGTTGCATCTTTAGCTTAATCCTCATGACACGAAGTGCATGAGGATGAGGCAATCAACAAACGATTCTTATCATAACTTTACTAAAGAAAATAGACGTCCACCAATTGGCTTAGGTGAGATCTGGAACTTAACTTAGTGCATTAGGCTCTTCCATATTAGTACCGGATCATAATAGGTAGATGGTACCGAATCACGACAGTGCACAAAAGGTGGTACCAGATCATGACAGTGCGTGGCTGTTGGTATCAGATCATAACAATGCATGGTTGTTGGTACCGGATCATAACAGTGTGTGGTCATTAGTACCAGATCGCAACAGGTAAGATTTTAGTATCAGATGCGTTTGGTACTGGATTCAGACAACAACAGTCTTGGTGCGTAGGTACCGGATGGCTGAGATGGTACAGGAACGCTAGATATCTAGAGGTCAAAGATTTATATGTGACAAATCAAAGAATTAGTACATGAATTATTTAATTCCCTAACTCAATAAACCACAAAATGCATGAATTAACCATACTTTACCTTATGACTATATTACTGGCAAATGGTAGTGTTCTTGTCATTCACTCAAGCTTTAGGTAGGAAAAAAAGGTATAGGTGAGGAGTATAATAGGGTAATGGGGATGTCAATTTCGGGTCTCAACAACAAGATTTGCCTCACCCTATGCAATCTTGCAAAGAAGGCATTTTCTCATTTCCCATGCAGACTTATCATCCATGTTTGTAAATCCCAGAGCCAAAAATATATATTGTTCCACATGTACACATCTTGCTACTATACAACACGTGTATATGAAATATGCACCACTACAGCTCACGTACATCGGGATTTGTGCCAAAAAATGAAAATTAATGTCAGGTTTCCATGTCATGATAGGAGATCTATGATCCTTTGCCTTCCATATACTGGAAACGTTCTGTCTTGGCCCTTCAATTGCATTTTGAAGGCTATAAATGGGCCAATTCAAAGTTATGGAAAGAGGAGAAAGAATTCAAATTTGGGAGCAAAGTTACTCTGGAGAAATTATTTACTTCATATTGAGTCTGCATCCCTTTTTCCTTTAAGTCTGAACACAGTGTTCATCCCCCAAGCTCTTCCCTTATTGATTGAGAACCTCATTGTTTCTCTTTTATGAGATTGCCTTTGGTGGAGGATTGAAGTGGTGGAGGCCCAGCTAGAAGGAACTTTGTTTCTCGGTTCCAAACCATGCTGACATGGAAGTTTGTAACAATTTCACCTCTACTGATCATATATTAATAGAAATATTATTTTCTCATCCAATTGATATATTGCAAATATTTGAATTATTATTCCATGGGCGTATTTGTCATGTTTATTAATGGATTGTGCTATCAAATGTGCTAACATCATTTATTATCACCATATGCTTGCTTTGCTTGGTTATTGAGGACTAGTTGTAGGTACATCGCTTTGGGTCAAGTGGTCAATGTTAGACTTCATCGAACATCTGGATGAGGTAGGCCTTTTATATTGTCTTGCTAGCATATTTGTTTACATAGCATACTTGAGAAGAGAGTTAATTTATGCAGTCATTTTCGTCTGTTTTGGTTTACCCTATCCATAGAGAGATTTTCCTCGTAACAGAATTGGCGACCATATTGGTGATTGAATCTTATTTCTTAGGGTTTGGAGTACTTTTCTCCTTAGATTGTTCTCATTCATATTGTGTTTCTTGTCGTATCATTGCTTGACATCTTTTGTTCCTTCTGGGTCTGAGTTTTCATCCTTATCCCTTGCCTGGCCTTGTTTTTTAAACATATATGCACTTTTTATCTTGACAGTCGTGTATATACGCAGGTTGTCCCTCTACAAGCTATGTACATGTGCTTTGTTTCCTTGAACAATCGTGTACATCAACCTTGCTTTCTTGTGTTCTAGGACTGGTGGTTGTTGGGTGGGATTTGATGTTTGCTAAGTCTTCTTGGGTCTCTATAGTGCATGTTAAGAGCTTGTGGGATGACAAGAAACTCGTCTTTGGTTGAATTTTTGGGCAGAGTCTTTCTCATCACATTTTCGTTTTGATTGTCCTTATACATTGGGATGGTTGTTCTTCTCCTTGGTATTATTCTTGAGTTATCTTTTTCTATACACAATAGAGTTTATATATCAAGTTGCTTTTCAGTCCATGCATTTTCATTTTTATTATATTGAAAATACAAAAATATTAGGCATTTTGCATTGCTTGCCATTTTGGTCTTTTGATTCCTTATCATTAGCTTAGTGCATGTAATGAAATATTGCATTTTTACTTCAGAATTGCAGAGTTGAAATTGAAAATTGCATTTATTTAAGAGGCATATCAATCATTGAAAATTGAAGTTAGGACTTTGCATTATATTCATATTTAATTTTCTTGCTAAGTCATAACATCATGAGTTTCACTACCATACCTTTTTGAGGAATCATGGCCACTAAAATTAACGCTATAATTTAAAATTGATTAGTCGCAATTTTGTTTTCTAGGGTGCACAAACTAGCTTAGGATTTAGTGCCTTAGAATAGGATTTTGTGAGTAAACCTCTCCAAGGCAATTAAATAAACATATGTGTCTGACAAAGGGAGTGGATAAATCCATTGTATAATTGGTAATATCAAGAGGCTTCGCTCACATCAGAGTTAATCACAAGGTTGTGTGAGGTTGGTTGAAGGGATATCCCCCCGATACCTTCTTAGCGTCAAAGATATTTCTGGGGATCTATTCGTATCTAGGGATATTGCTAGGGCATTTACCTCCATCACAGGCGGTACTTTAAAAGTTTCGAGCTTTTCTACCCTGCCCATACAGTGGACCTAACTTACGACTGCTTGCTTATGCATTAGTTATACAGTGGTTTATTAGTTGCTTGACTTAGGTGCCACATAGGTTACTTGTAGGGGTTATTCTTCATGTACCCTGGGTCAGATAAGGGTCGGACAACACACAACCTTTATGGAGGATTACCTCTATGGGGGGATCTGACCGACTGGTTGTTAATCCCACGCAGGCCCCTATAACTGATTATTTTACCTCCGATCTTTAGCAGGGAGTCTCAAGCCCCTCTTGCGCAAGACATACCTTCTTTATGGAGGGAGGCCAATTTCATCCACTTTACCTCGTTTGTGTGCATTTTGGTCGTTTGATTCTTGGTGTGATCTTTGATTACTAGTTGGCCTTAGGATTTATTTTTTGTCACTAGAATCTTAAGTCATCGTGGATTCGGACCAACGTCCCCACCGGTCCCGTCACTTGTTACAGTTACCACCAGATTTCAAGTCTTTGCCTTCTAAAAGGTGTAGAGTTATTAGACATGGTACACACACCTCCACTATTCAGACTTGTGATTATAAAAGGATGACTACTGAACCTAGTCTTCAAAACATTGGGAGCCTTTCAACTCCCACACACACTATAGTTAATGGCACCCCTTCGACTCCTGCAACCATAATGGTTGTATTGTATAAGGCACCTATCATTACTATGGCATGACCTATAGTGAATGCACAATCTCTCACCTAGAACCCTTTTGGGTCTCTTGGTCACTCACTAGGCTATAATGTCTAGTCCATCCCTATGGCCTCTAGTCCTTTTTCCTTTGGTATGTCAAACTTTACTTCACATTTTTCGAACGCCATCCCAGTTGTTGGACCTAATGCTAGCATTGAAATTGAGGGCACTACACCTCCTTGTACTCCATTTTCATTTGGTGGTTCTCAAATCCCTCAAACGAATCCTAATATGGGAAGCATTCCTGCTTTTAACCCCGGGTATAATCCTCTTGCTTCTGGGTGGAACAACCAACTTGGTGGAAATGTTTCTTCTCAATTTTTGTCCTATACCCCTACCTCCTCGGTGGAAATTCTGACCAATACGTTTGGCATGAAAATCCCACCTCTATCCTCCATATTCACACCCGGGGGAGGTCAATTTCATGCTTTGGGCAACCCCCAACCCAGATCCAATCTGGCTGGGGGAAATTTTTATAACCCCCATCAGAACATTCCTACTAGAATGGTTCCCAACCAACCTTTTATGAATCAGCCTAGAGGAGGCCCTTACAATCCCAGATAGGGCCATGGTGCTTACCAGAACCCTGGATGGGCTACAGTTCCTCAAACATAGTCTTTCCAGGGATATTGGGACCAGATGTCGCAACCCTATCTCACTTTTATAGCCACACTTAATCTACCATACTTGTCTAAGTTGATGAACAACTCTGTGAGTCATAATCCTACATGGACCCCCATCCTCACCAATATTCCTTCGGACATTCCAAAATTCAAAGGTAATAATGGAGAGGATCACGGTGATCATGTTACTACCTTTCACCTATGGTGCTCCTCGAATTCCCTTAATGAAGATTCTATTCGGTTAAGAATATTTCAATGCACCCTCATTGGGGTCGTTGCGAAATGGTATATCGAGCTACCTAGGGGGAATATGGGACCTTTAGTTAGATGGTGTTGGTATTACTTAACCACTTCTAATTGTCATTTCATTACGATGTTGGCCTAGAAATTCTTTCGACTTTACACCAATACACCGCCACTCATATCTCGGATCATATCCAGGAGTGGCGTAGATGGAAGAGGTTGATTAAGACCTCCATACCCCTGGCCTTTTTTTTAGAATGGTTCCTCAAGTATTTGCACCCTCCTATCTCAAAGGATGATGCTACATCTAGGGTTACCACTGAGTAAGAAGCGATCTTTAAATCCCAACAATTAGATCTTATATATTATCAGTCTGGGATGTTATACCACATTCTTCCAGATGCACCACGGTCAACTTGTGACCCTAGAAAAAATCTCGGACCTCATGTTGTTGGAATTGTAGGTTCTACCAATGTAAAATTCCCGGACTCAGTGAAAATCCATTTGAAAGAGTTATCTCTAAACCAATCTGCAAGAGGGCCATCTTCATTTGTTTCTTCCAATCCCACTCAGTTGGTGGATGTACATTATGTGCAATTGTTAGTCGGCCCAAATGGTAACCAACAGCCAGGTGGGAATAAGAAGAAAGGACGTAATAATCGTAAGGGTGGAAAAAATAATAATAAACCCAAGGACAATGGTAATAATGAGAATAAAAATAATAATTCTAGAGAGGGAAAGAGAGAAAGACGTAAGGTGAAATTTCCATGTAATCTTTGTACAGACGATCACCTTACCCATTTAGGCCCCAAACATGCGAAAGTTGTGAGGCTATTATCTCTACCTCCCGCCATGCTGATGAATCCTTTTCCACATAACCAGCACATGGGCTAGAGCTCCTCAAATGTAGAAAATGTGGTTGGTGGCAGTCAAAACCCGTCATTGCAAGATGACGACCATTTGTGTATCAATATGGTCGATGTGAAATTTAATGTATCCACTCGATCTCGAGATTATATCTCTTCACAAGATATACCTATTCTAGAATATCCTCCTCGAGAGAGAGACAACTTTATAGATTGAAAAACCAGAGCCATCACCTCGTATTCCAAAAGGAGTACTCAAGCGCTCTACCCACAATCCAAATGCTAGAGCCACCCAGAACTACTTTATTGTTGAGGAACTGGGTCAAACCCCTTGTGCAATGTCGGCTTTGGAGGTACTCCAGACATGTCTTCACAGAGGAATTCCTTACTATATGTGTTAGGGGCTCTAGAACCTAGTGGCTCGAAAGTTATCAATTTTGACGTCACACATGTGAAGCCTCTCTTGCCTTACCATGTGGCATTCCAAATCTACGTGGGGTACTCAAAGTATACCATCAAACATGTGGTTTTTGATGAAGGCTCTGCTACATGTGTGATGTCCCTTATCTGTGGAAAGCTCTCATTTCTCCGACTCTTTCTAAATCATCGAACATGTTGACTTCTTTTGACAGTCATACCTTTCGCCCTCACGATATTCTTCGTGCCTTTCTGGTCTAGTTAGGTGGGAAGACGATAGAGGTGGAGGTTGAGGTAGTTGATGCACCTCTTGATTATAACTTATTACTAGGATGCAATTGGACTTATGCTATGGTCATCATCATATCGTCCATATTTCATACTCTTTATTTTCCTCATGAAGGGAAGATCGTGACGATCAACCAATTATCCTTTTCATATGCTAGTCCCAATGAATCTAGTGGACCATTGATCCCTGTGATCGACAATTCTCATCTAGCAACTGAGAATTTCGATGTCGGAATGTATTATTCCATTATGGGTACTTTCGACTTCATGGAACTGAGTCACCACATTACGCCATTTCTAGTAAGCCTGTTTCGATAGGGAGGTCCATTCCTTTCCGCACTTCCTATTTTAGTGATCTGTGGACCCTACCTTCCCTAAATTCATCTTGTGAAGGTATTTTGCATGATGGAATGGCCATGCCACTATCGGCAATAGAGATTGTGTATCAAGTTGTTCTTGACTCTTCCATCGATCTCGATCCTGTTACCTCATCGACAGACAAGGAGGATTTCATTCTGAGGCCAATGTGGGACACTTTGTTGTCTAGTTCACATGACTGCCTCAATGGGACTTTTCCTTCAGATGAAGCTATCATCGAAGCCATGAATGGTTTCGACAAACCTTGGGATGATATGCATCACTGCTCTTATTTTCTCCTAGAGCTTGAAAGAATCGAGCAAGATAGATTTCGATCTACTTTGAGTGAGATAGTCAGTCATGTCGTAGTTCCACTCGATACACATGGCATTTATGCCGAGAGAAATATGGTGAGTATTTCTCCTACTGTCATGATCAATATCTCTCATACCCCTGGCAAGATTGAAAACGTATATATCGGTGTGGATTGTTCGCCAAAATAAATCCTAATCTACATCGAACTCTTCAAGGAATTCTGAGATGTATTTTCTTGGTCATATGAAGAGATTCCAAGAATAAACCCTCGTATTGTCAAGCATGATATTAGAACTTATCCAGATGTTAAACCTGCTCGAAAATGTCTTAGAGTTGTCAATCCTTGGAAGGCCCCTAATATTAAGGTGGAGGTGGAGAAGCTACTTAATGTTGGATTCATCTACCTGGTTCCCTTGATTGAATGGGTATCCAATCTTGTTCCTGTGAATAAAAAGCACGGAACTATCTATGTATGTATGGACTTTCATGACCTAAACAAGGCATGTCCTAAAGACAACTTCCCGACACCTTTCATCGATCATATTCTCGATGAGTGTGAGGGAAGCGAAGTGTTTTCTTTTATGGATGGGTTTTCAGGGTATAACCAAATTCAAATTAAACCTGAGGATCAACACAAGACGACATTTATTTTTCCTTGGGGTACTTTCGCATACCGGAAAATGCCTTTCGGCCTTAAAAACACCGAAGCAACCTTCCAACGTGCCATGACCTTCACTTTTCATGATCTTAAGCATATAGTTGAAGCTTACCTTGATGATCTTGTTGCTCACTCTCATAAGAGAGTGGATCACTCTACGCACCTTTGGCTTGTTTTTGAAAGATGTCATTACTATAGAATCTGGTTAAACCCTCACAAGTGCATCTTTTGTGTTAGTTATGGTTGCCTTTTGGGATTTCTAGTTTCTGAGACTAGCATCATGGTAGATCTGTTAAAGGTTGAGGCAATACTTCGATTGCCTCCCCTGCGCACTATTAGACAAATTCAAGGTTTACAGGGGAAAGCTAACTTTATACGTCAGTTTATAGTAAATTATGCCAATATCACTAAGGGTTTCATGCATCATTTGAAGAAGGACACCCCTTTTATCTAGGATGAGTGATCCCAGGATTCCTTCGATGCTTTGAAGAAAGCTTTGGTATCGACGCCTCTGCTGAAGTCTCCTGACTACAATAGGGATTATTTTATTTATATCGTCGCTTTGGAGGAGACGATTGGTATGGTTTTGGTTCAAGAGGATGATGAGCTCTGTGAGCACGTCATATACTATCTTAGTCAAAACTTAATCGGTCTTGAACTTAATTATTCTCACATCGAAAAGATAGATTTGGTTGTCGTTCACGCAGTCCAACATTTACGTCATTATATATTACTTTGCAAGATTACTCTGGCTTTCAATGTCAATCCATTTCAATACGTTCTTATTAGGCATATGATAAGGGGAAAATATAATAAATGGATTGTCATTTTACAAGAATTTCATCTCGAGTTTACTTCTGCAAAATCCCAGAAATCGTTAGTCTTTGCAGAGTTAATATCCGACTTTCCACAATTATATGAGGATGTTATCCATGTTGATTCATTTTTAGATGAACACATTTTTCTTGTCTTTTCGTTCGACCCCTAGTATGGAGACATTGTTCTCTATCTTCAAACCTTTAAGTTCCCTCAACATCTCTCGTGAGATGATCGACGGCGTATACGATACCAAGCTAAGAATTATACTATCATCAATAACACTTTGTATCACCAAGGAATAAACAATATCTTCCATCGTTGTTTAAATCACAGAGAAGTTGAGTCAATCCTGAATGATTTCCACAGTGGGGTGTGTGGTGGTCACCTATCCAGGCTTGCAACAACCCAAAAAAAAATTGAACCGGTTATTTATGGCCTTCTATCTTTAAAGATTGTATTGAAGTGGTTAAGAAGTGTCACCCCTACCAGATTTTCACTCGAAAAATGTGCTCTCATCCAGCCCCTCTTCACCAAGTCATTATCATCGGTCCCTTCACCAAGTGGGGGGTGTATTTTTTGGATTTCAACCCAACTTCGGTTGGGGGGAATCAACACATTATTGTGGTCGTTGACTACTTTACTAATTGGGTCAAGGCCATGCATGCAATTAAATCTGATGGGAATATTGTGGCCTTCTTCATATTCAATCAAATTATCACCTGGTTCGATATCCCAAGTGATATTATCACTGATCATGGCAGTCACTTTCAGAAAGAAATGATGGAAGAGCTAGCATCTAAGTTGGGGTTTAGACGTGGTCATTCTTCTCCTTATTTCCCCTAGGAAAATGGACAAGTAGAGGCCATCAACAAGTCTCTCAAGACCATTTTGCAAAAAACTGTCAGCCAGAGTAAGTCTGACTGTCACAATATGCTATATCCCGCACTCTGGGCATACTGAACCTCGGTCAAGATTGCCACTAGATTTTCCCCTTTCCAGTTAGTACACGATGTGGAGTCGATATTACTATTGAATGTTAAATCCCTTTTCTTAATTTGGCAGTCGCGCTCCTACCTGACACTTCCGATCTCAAGTGATGCCTTGTACAACTAGAGAGTATTGACGAGCAGAGTCGAGACGCCTCTATGACTATTGAGGAAAACAAAAGACGTGTCAAGGTTCAGTACAATAAGTCTGTATGTCCTCGATTGTACGTTGAGGGTGACTTGGTCCTCATCAAGCCAAAGAACCACTGGGGGCAACCAAGTTTAAACCCATGTGGCACAATCCTTATATCATGTGACATGTCTTAGAAAAAGGAGCCTATGAGTTAGAATATTATGAAGGGAATATGTTGGATGAGCCCAGGAATGGGCTCTACTTGAAAATATATTACACTTGATCCCCAAGCTTGGGTGGAACTCTTTGTATACTAATGTAATTTAGTGTATATATGTTTTCCCTTTCTTTTCCTCTTCAACTTGCTTATCGCATTTTCCCTTGGTTGGTAGATGTCAACAGAGTCTTTGGTCGACCTAGGATTCGCAGATGGAGCCAATCGTCATACACAAACTTGGCTTCCTCTGCTTGGGTGGTTTACTCACCCGAGGGTTTACTGGTGTCTTTAGGTGGCGTATTACTAGGTCCATCCATGAATAATGTGGCCAAATATAGCATCATTATAGAAATTTTGCGTGATGTTATTTCACATGGTATTCTCTCTTTAGAGGTTCACCTGGATTCCCAATTAGTAGTATGTCAATTGAATGGAAGTTACCGTGTGCATGATCCTACTTTACTCCGACGATTCCTATGGGTATGCCTTTTATAACGATAGTTTGATTTTCTTACTTATTATCACATTCCTAGGATTTTTAATCATGTATCTGATGCTTATGCTAATTTTGTTTTAGATTGGCATTTTTCACATAACTAAAGCAAAGAAAACCATCTATATATTTCAAAAAATATGGTGTTTATAGTAAGAAATTGGGGCTAATACCCTCAATACACATATACATCCAGTACAACAATATCCATGACATCTATGTTTGTGGTGCTAGATGTGTGTCATGGTAAAAAACTACAGTGTTTGCGAGACACTGAAAGAGTCGTACCCAAGCTCTGGGCACACCAACCACTTTCCGCTGCATGGATTCCGACAGATCCTCTACCTAAACCATGGGAATCATATGAGTCAAATGAGACAGGTTTCCCTGCACATTTTTTAGGACTCTCTCAGCTTCTCCTCCTACCGCCTCGTCTCCTCGGTTCTTCCGTCAATGTCGAGGAAGCCCTTTCGTCCATTGCGGACCCACATATGTGTTACACAAGTGTCTAGTTAGTACTTAAGCATCATCCAAAAATATTTTTGTTTCACTATAATAAAATACAAAAAAATGAAATATTTAAAAATATTTGACATACCTATGTCCCCGTAGGAAGTCCCTGGTGGAAGTGGCATGTATGGATCCCCTCTAAATTTGATCCCTACATAGGGATAGTCATCCAAAGAAATGACCTATCACTACCACCTGTAGAAGAAATCCTCGTTGTAGGGTGTGGGCACCCTACCTCCCCCCTGTCGCATCATTACCTTGGTCCACCATGCCATGGTTGGATCGCGAGGTCCTCTCGGAAGAATCTCGACTCTAGGTCCCAAAACTGGAACCCACTTGAAGAAAAAAATTCATAAGATAGAGGCAAACCCGAAGTTCCTCTTACTCCCCTGTTTGCACTCTATCAACTGGCTCTTCATATTTTCTAGTAGTGAGGTACACCAATCATATATTGTGGGTCTCAAGCACTCTACAACATAGAACATGAGTGGCCTCAATGCCAGGTGCAACGAATCCAAACTTGTGATCCTGGTCAACATGAGGCCAACAATATTTAGGATGATATTATTTCTCGCTCAGATGGGGAGTTGACTCTTGACCTTCAGAGTCCCTACTACACAGTGGGCATCTATATACTCTTCTATTTTCATTTCTCTCCCTGACCCTTGTGATTTGAGGTTTACAACCTCTCCCAGCATGATAATCCAATCAAAAAGTAGATATCCTCTATTTCAATCCTCAATGGTTTCCCATCGAGGTTGAAGCTTTCACTTTCAGGGTCCAAGTAACCCACAAGTATCTCAAGAAACCTCACCTAGGCCCTCATCCCTTTGAGTGCCCAAAATTTATATAAGCCACATATTTTCAAGGCCATTTGGGCCCCCAAATCTCAATCCACAGTAGCATCTACCTCCTTATGCTCTCTTTTCCTCCATTCAACCACCATCCTACCAAATAAAAGTCAATATTTGAGTTAGCAACCATAGAAACTATTGATTACGGACTTGTACGCTATATTCTTCACTTACAATGTCATATAGGACTAGGTATACGTGCCCTATAGTTTTCACAGTTGCCTATAACCCATCGTAGACGCGACCTGATAAGGGACAACCTGCGTACACCAAATTACACAATTTTCTCCCTAATTTACTCAAAATTTGAAACCTAATTGAAAATTTTAATCCACTAGAAAGGAAGGGGAGGGGAAGAGGAGTTACCTGGTCCAGACAGTTTTTGATTTTGTTTTATGACGCTCCAGCAATCACTCGTTGAATCTCGAAGGTATTTTGGACCAATTTTCACTACTTGGGTAAAAAGTCAAAATGACATATGTTTTGTTACTATTTATAACAATTTTTACCCACTTTCTATAGTTTTGAGTCATTGTTTCGCCTAATGGACTAATACAAAGGTGGATTGAGTTGGTTTTTTCAGTTTTCACCAAGGATTTTTGCGGATTTCAACGTTATGTTGGTTGTTCGTCACCACGGGCAGGTATTTTCATTACCCATCATATAGGATAGGTATCCATTCCATCATTCATTTTTTCATTATCCTATAACTGTCACTTTTTATGGCTTAGGTACAAACCCATTTGTTGAGACATAGAACCTTCCATATGCTATAAGTATTGTCGTTATCAAGTGGTAGAGACTTACCGAACATGGGTGCCCTTGTTAGATCCCCTGCTTCATTTGGTGCCCATGCAAAGATTTTGTCCACAGGACCGGAAGTCCCTCATAGCTAGTACATGAATTTATGTTGAGCCTCACTTCTCGCTCATAAACATGTTGCCTTATACCTAGAGGACTCCCAACCGAGTTTAATTTAATCTCTTTTCCAACTCATCTTCAAAAAGAGAAAATATAGCCGAGTGAACTTGTCTCTTTCACACTCGTAAATTGGATTTGAAAGGATGTCTATTTGGCACAATTTTATCCCTTTTTCACACCAATAGACTAAATTCCATGAAAAATGACATTTTTTGGCATTAATTTGTGATTGCATCTCATGCCCTTGCTTGCAGTATTGAGCCTATAGTCAGTTCTCGCTTTGCGTTATAAACCGTTTGCCTCGTCATTTTTTGCATCCTAAACCAAGCAGAGTCTCATTTACATCCTTTGCAATTTGACACTCTATACCTAGGAGGTAATATTCCCTCGAGTTTCCATCTCCCACATGCATCTCCTTGCATTGAGAATAGGTATGTTCCACTGCTGGAACTAGTTTTGCTTATGTGCGACACTCGCTTCGTCCTCTTTACATAGCATTCATTTTTCTATGAAAAAACAAAAACAAAAGAGACAAGCGGGAAGGGAGTATTATCTTATATTGGCAGCAATCATGTCACCTTTGAACAGAGCACAAAGTTATTAAGTCCATTTATCATCATAATTTTGGTATTATCATGGCCTTAGGAAATTGATCTCGTTACAGAATCTTCTCTACCGACTAGTTACTCTTCTAGTCCCTATAGAGAATTTCATTGATGCCTCCTGCATATCACGGTTTCATCATTTGATTCTCCATTGTCGGATTCTTCCTTATGTCTCATGCTCTTGTTCAAAGGAATTCTATCAACCTATTTCGGCCACTCCTCAGAACTCTTGACTTTTCATGTCAGCCATACCCTCAGTTTGTCTCAAAGTCACATGATACTGTAGTTCTATCATGGACCCTGGTCCTACTTTCACCATTGGTAGTTAACCTTGAACCTAGCAGTTGACATTTCATCATTGGTCATTGACTTGGTGGTTTCCCTTGTGTTCGACAACAAGACATCTATTCACACATTAGGATTTGTGTAGTGTCTTGGGTGCCATTAGTCTTATTGGTGGTTTCCTTTCCTTTGTCAGCAGTTTTACTCATTGGCTGCTATTCAGAGGGTATTTTTCATGTCCCTCTTGCAGTTGGAACACACAAAATATGCATAGGTCCATTGGTTCACGAACATGTTCTTCGTTCGATAGCCTCCAAATCATGAAGCTCCTACTTTGTATCTCGTGCTAACTTATGAGAGATGCCTTAATGCTCTCCTTTTAGCGGGTCTACTTCCATCGACTTCAACTCATCTATTCTGGAAATGGGACCTAGAGTATTATGAGTACCTTGAGGCTTGCAGTCATTAGTGTGGGTTCTCTCACCATTGATAGTTGGTAATAAATCAATGTCTCCTAATCAATGGATTCTTCAGGTGTTCGACACCGAATCCTTTATTCACACTTGTAAGAATGTACTCAATGCCTTGATACCTAATTTCATTATCGGTAGGTTGTCTCGTGTTTCTTAACGATATACCTCAATGACTGTTAATCAAATGATGTCTCATTGTGTTCGACCTCAATTCCTTTATTCACATGATGTAGACTTGCACCTTTACGTATTGTGTAGAATACTTGAAGACATCAATATGTGGTCGCATCTTTCCTGAGTTGTTTCTTCCTTTTCATTGGACCAATACCTATATGACTTCAGTGATCATGGGAGATCATATTGTACTCCATTGTATACAGATATCTCCATATCGGTTTTGAGACTGGTTCTACTGGGCCTTGTTCGTGACTATGACAATCATTGGAATGTAACCGCATTTGTATTTTCCTATTCATGGCCATGGATAGTTGTTTGGTATATTTTCACATGGATCTGCAATGTAATTCTATTGGCAGCCATGTATGCAAAGTCAGTGTAGAATGTAATGAGAAACTAGTTCTTCCAGTTAGTTCCCCATCACTCCACTTCTGGGTTGTTTATAATGTATTTCAGCCATCACAGCTACTCCTCTGACCTCACAAATTAGGGGGCATCTATTATAGAAATATTTTCCTCACCCTCTGCAATCTTGCACAGAAGGCCTTTTTCCATTTCCCCATGTAGACTTATCATCCCTGTTTGTAAATCCCAGAGCCAAAAATATATATTTTTCCACATGTATTCATCTTGCCTACTATACAACATGCATATACACAGGTTGCACCACTACAACATGTGTACATCAGGATTTGTGCCAAAAAATGAAAATTAATGTTGGGTTTCCATGTCACCATAGGAGATCTATGATCCTTGGCCTTCCATATACTGGAAATGTTCTAACTTAGCCCTTCAGTTCCATTTTTAAGTCTATAAATGGGCCAATTCTGAGCTATGGAAAGAGGAGAAAGAATTCAAATTTGAGATCAAAGTTACTCTGGAGAAATTTTTTACTTCATATTGAGTCTGCATCCCTTTGTCCTTTAATTCTGAACACAATGTTCAACCCCCAAGCTCTTCCCTTGTTGATTAAGAACCTCATTGTTTCTCTTTTATGAGATTTCCTTTGGTGGAGGATTGAAGTGGTGGAGGCCTAGATGGAAGGAACTTAGTTTCTCAGTTCCAAACCATGCCAACGCGGAATTCTATAACATTTTCACTTATGTTGATCATATATTAATAGAAATACTATTTTCCTGTCCAATTGATATCTTGCAAATATTTGAATTATTATTCCATGGGCGTATTTGTCATGTTTATTAATGGATTATGCTAGTGAATGTGCTAACATCATTTATTATCACCATATGCTTGCTTTGCTTGGTTATTGAGGACTAGTTGCAGGTATATCACTTTGGGTCAAGTGCTCAATGGTGGACTTCATCGAAGTTCTGGATGAGGTAGGCCTTTTATCTTATCTTTCTAGCATATTTTTTTACATAGCATACTTGAGAAGAGAGTTGATTTCTGCAATCAGTTCCATCTGTTGCGGTTTACGCTGGCCATAGAGAGATTTTCCTCGTAACAAGCACGCCACGTATTAGGGTGGTTGTTCACACCCAATTCATCACCTGGTGAGCAAATCGAGGGTGCTTACATGCCCTGTTGGGTCTTGCAGGGCATGACAGCTGTGGAAGGAAAGGTTAGAGAAAACAAAACAAACTACAAGCAAGATTTAAATAACAATAAACTAAAACTGTGAGCATATGAAATAGAAACAATAAACACGAACAAATACACCGATATCACCAATGGTTTTGAGCTGATCAATTGATGAAACCAGAGCCCGATGAAGGAAGGGAACTGTGGTTCCTTCTTCCCCCAAAGGAAGGCTCTTGAGGCCCTCACGAATTTGCTTCCCTTACAATGCAGAGAACTGAGAATGATGGTGAAAGAACTCCCAGCAGAAAGAAATGTTGTCGATGTGTTACCATCAAAGAACGAGCCCTTGACAATCTCAGCAGCATAACAATACTTGAAATTCCTTACTAAAACAATGGTTCTTCACGGCTTTTTATAGCAGATCACCAGGCGATTATGTAACCTCTTCAAAGTGTGAAAAGGGGCTCTTTAGGGCTTCATTAGGTCATTAAACCGCCTACCCTATGGATTCGGCTCGGATTTGGGAGTCAAATCAGATTGGGAGTAGGTCCATAAGTGGTTGGAAGGCTGACCTATGCAATAAATGCATCATTTAGCAGGTGCGTGGGTTATTTCGTTGACAGCCGTGCGTCGTGCGTGCATGGTACATTTTTGTCCTGCGCATGTGCACGTGCACCGAACTGCTGTAAAGCGCCCTTCAATTTTTGGTTACTTTGTATAGTTTTTGACCCTTCTGGAATCCTGTGAAATTAATTCAGTGCCATGAATGACTTCATTGCTGTTTTGACGATGCAGAGTTCTTGTCGCCATGTGCGGACGAAATTTCGGTGATAACAGATGCCCCCTGATGGATGAGGTTAGGAGCATACGTATAGCCAAAATCCATCAATGTTTCTTCTACTGAGAATGTTGTTGTAAGGGA
>ML793967.1:95844-124699 GCA_009831015.1 Picea engelmannii | reverse complement strand
CCCCCAAAGGAAGGCTCTTGAGGCCCTCACGAATTTGCTTCCCTTACAATGCAGAGAACTGAGAATGATGGTGAAAGAACTCCCAGCAGAAAGAAATGTTGCCGATGTGTTACCGTCAAAGAACGAGCCCTTGACAATCTCAGTAGCATAACAATACTTGAAATTCCTTACCAAAACAATGGTTCTTCACGGATTTTTATAGCAGATCACCGGGCGATTATGTAACCTCTTCAAAGTGTGAAAAGGGGCTCTTTAGGGCTTCATTAGGTCATTAAACCGCCTACCCTGCGGATTCGGCTTGGATTTGGGAGTCAAATCAGATTGGGAGCCAGTCCATAAGTGGTTGGAAGGCCGACCTATGCAATAAATGCGCCGTTTAGCAGGTGCGCCGGTTATTTCGTTGACAGCCACGCGTCGTGCGCGCATGCGCGCATCGTACGTTTTTGTCCTGCGCATGTGCGCGCACATAGAACTGTTGTAAAGCGCCCTTCAATTTTTGGTTACTTTGTATAGTTTTTTACCCTTCTGGAATGCTGTGAAATTAATTCAGTGCCATGAATGACTTCATTGTTGTTTTGACGATGCGGAGTTCTTGTCGCCATGTGCGGACGAAATTTCAGTGATAACATTGGTTTTATGGTGTCATGTCACAAAGCATTGTTAACCCTCAAGAATGTTGGTGATGTGAAATGAACCAAAATCATTGATCTTCCCCCATATCCATCGTTAGATCATTTCCACGAGGGCAATACACGGTGCCAAGGTCGAGGGACTGCAGTGCGATGTGTCAGGCTCAATAGTTGATGTATGCATGATGTGGATGAGATGGTATAGACTGATACCATAAGTGATATTGTATGGGTAGCGAAGTGGTTTTGAAAATGATTGTTGGGGTTGTGAAACCAATGAATGCATGTCACATATCGGGGTAGTTTTTTGGTGTCACATCGTGGAGGGTTCTTGAACCTTGATCATGTTGGTGATTCAAAATGAACCACATTCGTTGATGTTCCCTCATATCCATCATTGTATCATTTCCATGATGGTAGGACACGATGGCAAGGTTAGGGGTATGTAGTGCAAGGTGGTGGGCACGATAGCTTACATAGGTGCAACATGGATGAGGTGTTATAGACCAATACCATAAGTGGTATTGTATGGGAAAAAAAGTGGTTTTGAAAATGATTATTGGGGATGAAAAAACAATGAAGCCACACCACATATCAGGGATATTTTGTGGTGTTGCATTGCAGGGGGTGCCAGGTGGAGGTATGATAGACAAGGTGAGACTCTTGTCCCATATGACGTTGGATGTGTGATCTGAAAATGAAAAATGTTTGTGCATACAAATTTTCAAGTGCAATATTTATGCGACTTAGGAAATTGGATCAAGTTTACAAGAACATAAACTTAATGAGTTTTTAATTAACATGAAAAACATAAATAGTCATAAACAACCATTAAAAGCAAGCGCATAACACAAAAAAATGATAAAGGAGTTCACCCCTCTCTTGGGATACATCTCCTGGTATAGCTTCCAATGGATCATTTTCATTATATGCTCAAAGTGTCAAAATTAGTTCTTTACGATGCTTAGAATGAAAAATAGATGGCTTCAATGGCTCCAAAATGTCCAAAAACCCCTAGTTGGGCTCTTCCTGCACCTGGTTTGGCCAAAAAATGAGAAAAATACACTTCCTGGAAGTTTTCTCCAATAACCTTGTTGTCTCTACTCGCCAAAATTCACCTTTGTCCAACTGAACCTAGCTTCATGCATTTCCCATGTCAAAACCCAGCACCACACGTCATTCCATAAAACCAAGAAACATGTCACACCATTAGCAAGATAGACACCTTAACTGTCGAAGGTTGTGGTCGCATGCCCCCCCCATGTGGTCGAGCATCGGCCTAGATTTTCACACCCATCGTTCTACCCATTGAAAACCCTGCGCATATGGTCATGTGGAAAGGTTATGGTGTAGTGTGACCAGGGTTAGGGCTAATCCTCGACCCTTTTCCACTGGAACCAAACTTTAATGTGAGCTTAAATATAAGTTTCAAACTATAGGGGTTAAGAAATAACCTACGTAGACTGGTAGACCGGCCTTTGCAAATCCTTTTCCCATTCCCGAAGGTCAAGGGTTTGAATCTAGTGGATTCCAACAAACTTTTACCACATCAACCAATTACAAGGTGCCACATGGTGGCCCCTGGTTGGGCCATGTGGCATTCTTCCCTTCATCCACGAGCATGCCATGTGTCACACAGGTTTGTTCCATGTCAACCCCTACCATGTTAGCTGCCAAAGCACTAGCCTAGTCAGCCTTCCATGTCACCAGTTCATGTCAGTAGTATGGTCATACGTTCATCTACCATGTGGCCTATACGGACTGTTGAGTCAACATTTTTTTTCTTGTTTGGGAAAACATACAGAACACGATATCTCTTGTATACAAACTTTGTATGAGCCTTGTTGGCCCTTGACCAATTTTTGAGGGATCTAGTCAAGTTTGACCTATTTTGGGGCTTCAACAACATGTCGAAGGAGGAGCGCAAGATGAAGCGGAGATCACGGATCTCGGCCCATTTTTGGGTCCTTTTTGGGTTTTGGGGATTATGTAATGGGCATGGGATGTCGGCCCATGGTTTTACCCATGTTTAGGCATATTTTGTAATTTATAAATAGAATGCTAGGCCATGTAAGAAAGTATAAGTACATCTAGGTGATGTTGTGCTAAGTGCAAGTAAGGCTTGTATATGCTTTGTGCATACTATGAGAGACTTGCAGAGCTAAGTGCAAGTGATTGTAATAGGATGTGAAGTGCTTTGTGCTATAATGCAAGGAAGGAGGGTCTAGTGAGCTGCGCAGATCTCTTGTCCTCGGCGAAGTAGGGTTTTGAGGATCTGTTCTTATAACCGATTGATTGAAGACAATAAAGAATAAGAGTTGGTGGCGTAGCCCTAAGGTGGGGGTGAACCATGTAAACACTGTGTTTTTCCACTTTGTACTTGTCTTGATGTGTTTATAACTTCTCTTGCTAAGTGCTTTGATAGATATAGATAAATATTTTGATGCTTTGTGCTAATGATGTGTAAGAATGTTAGATATGACCTACATGAAGGTGCTTAGTGCTTGATATACTAGATATAACCTGCATGTTTATGATAAATTGCTTACATACATCAGATCTGAGTGAATGATGTGATGCTTTCTTCTATCTGCACAGTAGTTATTGGTTGAATATTGATGAATTGTTGATGCTAAAGTTCTCTGTTAAGTATTATAATCACATATTTGTGTCCCAGCTAAGGTTGCAGACACTTGAGTCCTGCAACCACCCATGCCTCTACCTCGGGTGAGACTTCATCTGCTTCACAGGTGTTTCCAAAAGGGTCGGTAGTTAGGGTTTTGTTGGTGCATTGTTGTAGCATTGAACCCTGGGTCTACCCCTGTGCCAACAAATGGTTCCATTGTCGGGACCTGAAACTGTGATTGTTGGGAACTGAAGAGAAGTTTTGTGCGTAGATCTACTACTGAAGTGCATAGTATCGGACCTGAAACTGTGATTGTTAGGAACTAAAGAGAAGTTCTGTGTGTAGATATACTATTGAAGTGTGCAGTATCAGAACTGAAACTGTGATTTCTAGGAACTGAGAAAGAAGAAGCTTTGTGCAAAGATTCAGCCTGACATTGTGAAATCTCTATGCATAGATCTATTGCTCTAGTGCACAACATTCTACTTGACCTGAGGAGATCTATGCCAAGAAAAGAGGTCAGATTTGTAAGCTCTGTGCTCTGATAAAGGTAAGAATAGTGAAAAGGTATAGATATGAAGGCTTTGTGCTCTGAAAAAAATAAGATTAGTGGAAATTTTTGTTTCAAAATTATAAATCTAGGTATGTTTGATAGATTATGTCCTAGCTTGAAAACTAGGGTATTAATAGATGAAAAAAGATTTGATATGAATAGATCTGATAATAATAGTGAAAGATATGTTATACCTATGCATAGAAATAATGTTTGGACTAAAAAATGGATGCAAGATCCTAGAAAGATTTTTTTGCAGGTTAGCTCCTATGAGCCTAGCGCACAATATAGGAAAGGTTGGAGATCACTTAAATGAAAGAGAGGATTATCCCTTTGTTACAGTTGTAGAAGACTAGGACATATTGCTAAGGAATGCCCTGGGAAAAGACCTATTTGTCTTTGTTGTAAAGCTATGGACCATGAATTTTTGAATTGCCCTAGAATGATTGCTAAGCTGGAAGGAATGAATCTGAATCAAGAAAACCCTAAGGTGGATCCAGAAATAGAAGAACCCCAGAAAGAATTAGAGAAATTATTGCTACAAATGAAAGAAACCCTGAATGACCACCGACATGTTAGATTATCAGATATTTTCAAGGAAAAAGAATGCATTGAAGTAAGAATAGGAGACTTCGACATTGACTATGTTCTAGATAAGGAAACACAGGTGAATATCATGACAGAGAGAACTTGGGAAGCTATAGGGAAGCCTACTACGATCCCTTCATTAGGAGGAATAGCCTTATTCAGAGGAAAGATGATAAACCTATGTGGGAAGCTCGCTCGCATACCTATGAATGTTAATGGAACTTCGACAGAAGAGTATTTTGAGATTATTAAATTTATCGAGGACAGTGCCCCATTTACCATTTTATTAGGAAAAGTTTGGATTGACAGAGATCAAGCTAGAGGAAAGGAAGAAGAAGAAGTTTTGGAGTAGAAGAAGCAAGAATTTAAAGATTTCATAACTAGAAGGATCACACACTTGATTGAAGAACAGGAGAATAGATCGAAGCTATTTAACACTAGAGACCCGGATGTCGAAGTTGCAAGAACACTAGAGGATCCATAGACTATTGAAGTACCTATCCCAGACAATGAAGAAGCATTATTCGGGAACCCTAGGGAAGAATCTCAACAGTGCGAAGTGACTAGGTCAAAAGAAGACAAAAATCAGAATGGAAAAAGAAATACCAAGATGAAGCTCACTGGAAAGAAGGATAGAAATTTAAGTAAGAAGAGAGCCAAGATCGATAAGTTGCAGAAGGCTCCAAAGGGAACCTCGTAGAAGGAAAAATTGCAAAATAGGAGCTTCGCCGAGATATCAGAACAACGACACATGGAACTTCGCCATGGCGAAGCAATATAGCCATTGGGGACATTATAACCATTATATCAATGCTTTGAATGGATAGAAATCCATTTATGGCTAGCCATCTTGCCATATGACCATTGGGACCGTGCCATAATGAACAGAACCAAGTTAATGAAGGCCTCATACCCGTTGCAAGCGACATGTTGTCGAGTTACCTATTTATCCCACCACGCCACGCACCGAGAACACTTTTTCTAATTGAGAATTTGAACCCGCAAACTAAGTTGAGTTTATACAATGATCATCATGCTTCTACTCTCTATATCATTACCATGTCTAAGCTACCCCCCGAACCTGAGATTATTAACCCCGAGCGTGTATGTCGGATGAGTTGAGCGCTGCATAAAAAATTTTTGAGGAAGTTTTGATCGACCTCAACACTGAAAGAGTCATGTCAATGTCTACAGGTATACAAGCATCATCCACGAGAGGATTTCCAGCCTCTCCATCCACTGCTCACGGAGCAAGACCATCCCGATCATCCGATGAGAAGCAAACTAAGCACAGGGATGACGTAGCGAATGATAAACTAATCCCGACTATCTTACCCACCTATATACCACATTTGAATGGTGTTGTAAACCACAACAATGTACCTAGAGATTTCGAGTACACTTTGGTCAGTGCGTACCTCCCGAAGGGGATACGCGCAGTGCGAGTAGACAAGATAAGATCACAGTGTTGAATTTTAGCGACTTCAACCTAGGATATCACAAAGTCTACAACATGTTAGCCCCACATAAATATCTGACTAGAACAAAAGGGAAAAACTCAAAGGTAATTCCCCAAGCATGGACCCATAACCATTGCAGTCCACCCTACTCAACGTCATGAAAATTCCCCACTTCGGAAGACACCAAGAGGTGAATGCATGTGTCAAGTTGTTGTTGTCTTGTTACCATGGCATATATTTGTGGTTAAACCATTGTATCACAATTGATATGACCTTTATCAATCGAATCACGGGTTTGAGTATGCAAGGACCCAACCCACAGGATTTCTATCCTAGAAAATCCATGGACTGTGATCTCGCACAAAGGATCAAGGACACTTATGGCGATGTCGAGAAGGGCACGTGAGGCTACAAGATAGTCTCTATTTATAATGGCACAGTGCGCCTCACTTATCAATTGATTGCAGGGAAGTTAGAATGCAAGAACCGACCCACCCAAGTGGCTAGTTTTGTAGTCGACCTCATAGGGAAGTGCATGGAGGGCCTACAAATGAATTGGGTGAAGTACCTAGTGAACCAGTTGGAACTTGACTGCAAAGAAGTGCAAGATCAAGGATATGAATTCCATTTCAGCTGGCTCTTGATCATGATTGCTTTCATCGACTGGGAGATGCCGGAAGGTGCGACCTTCCCGGACATCGAGCCATTTGAACCATTGGTCGTGAAGTTCAGTACATTGTGGTACTCAAGTGACATGAATAAGAAATGGTAGTCAAATGTCGTGTTCCATACATACTACAATCAACTGATATATCCATACAATCTGACCCTCACATGACATCGAACACTTTACACCGATTCTGGCCTCTGATGAATTTTAGCGTTGATCGGCATTTCATTTATATCACAGCGTGCGCCAACGAGCACAAGAAATAGATTTAGTCCTATTACAAGTTGACGGAGGAGGACTTAGAAGAGATTACTAAGGAATGGTCCACTGACCTCCTTATTCCAACAGACCCTACGGATATGTCTAACATCGATAGCCCAGAAGCTGCGCAGGATACACTCGGACCTAGTAAGACAAAGAAGACCGGCGAAGTAAAATATTTAAGAAGTGCCTCAGTGAATACTGCTTCCATATCACCATAGTGAGGGGGTTATGGCGAAGAGATAGATGGCGCAGAAACTAAACAAAATAAAGGTGAGGTAACACATCCTAGAGACGAGGAGGACCCCTCGAAGAAAAGGAAGGTTTCCCCCCCGAAGCCTTCCTCCCAGAAGAGATCAAAAGCCCCTATAACTAAGATGCAGACCATCCTCACCTATGATGATTTCAAATTCATCATTGCAGCCCTGAATGATGCTTCGTTGGAGATATCAGAGAAGCAAGAAGCTAAGAAAGAGGAGATGTACAATAGAATTGAGGTGGAACTCCAAGGGGTGAAACAGGCACTACAGTCCAGTCACACAGTCTCCAATGCGCCTCTGCCACTGGGAACACCAGAACTGGGAGATGAACCAGCTCAACTCCACCGGATCACTGATACAGTCAAAGTTCACCTTCGACGAGCACAAGAGGAAATAGAACAAGCCACCTAGGCTTTGGTACAAGTACAGGGAGTACTTGTGGAACAATGTCGAGTTGTCGAATAGGAAAAGAGTGCTCTCCAATACAAGTTCGATGAAGAAAAGGAACAGTTGCAGCAAGGCAAGGAATAGTTTCTCATCGAGCAAATCAAAGTGAAGGAAGTGGTCAACAAAGAACTTTTCTCTGTGACTGTCGTAGAATTAAAGGCAAAGGATCAAGTCACGAAGAAAGTAGTGCAAATTGAAGACGTGATCTAACAGCTACAGCAACGCATAGCAGACTTGGAGCTACGCATTATTCCCGAGACCCCACAGGAAGTAAAGGACCAAAGAGAAGAAACTTCCAGGAGCGCAATTGAAAGGCTAAAGGCCCTTACCTTAGAATGTAAGAAATTCACTAATCGCAATGCCTAGACATATGAGAAACTCACCGAGAACCCAGAATTGCAAGCACTAGAGTCACAGCTCCAGGAAGCGAAGCAACACACAGAAACACTACAGGCACAGCTGAAAGCACTGACAGTTGTGGAGAGAATGAAGAGATATCAAGAGCAGCGAACCGACCAGCAACAGATCCATGCCATGGATGATTTTAGGGGCTAAATTTCGCTCATGGGCTAATTTTCCATGGTTTTTCCAAAAATGAGATTCGCTATTTTAAAAATGATTCGACCAAATTCTATAGGATAAAATGATTTTACCTTAAAAATCACCAAAATTTTATAAAAACTATATAAAATCCTTGGAAATTTGAATATTTTTACAAAAATATCGCCAAACATTTATAGTTGGCATATGAAAGATAAGTAATATTCGCCAAGGTTTCTTCATTTAAAAATAAATTTCCATCCTTAAAATCATCCATGCATGTCATCCAAAGAAAAGTTATGGAAGTAACTTAGAGACTCTGACCTATATAAGACAAGGCTTACCAATTGTTCTTAGAGGTTGAGAGTCAGGGAGCAGAATTGGAGCAGGTTAGCACCAAAGTAGAACAACGCCTGGAAGGACGTGTGAATGATGCATTCATTCAAGAGTTTGTTGAACATGAGCTTGTAGAACAACAGCAAGTCGAAGCAGTTTGATCCAAGCTCGAAGCATTCAAAGCATAAATTCCTACATCAAAGTGACTCGGGACGAGTCACAGGTGAGTGTTGGGGGCCTATTGGCCCTTGACCAAGTTTTGAGGGATCTGGTCAAGTTTAACCTATTTTGGGACTTCGACATCCTGTCAAAGTAGGAGCACAAGATGAAGTGGAGATCACGTATCTCAGCCCATTTTTGGTTCCTTTTGGGGTTTTTGGAATTATGTAACAACCATGGGATGTCGTCCCATGGGTTTACCCATGTTTAGGCCTATTTTGTAATGTACAAATAGAAGGTTAGGCCATGTAAGAAATTAGAATTACATCTAGGTGATGTTGTGATAAGTGCAAGTAAGGCTTGTAGATGCTTTGTGCATACTGTGAGAGACTTGCAGAGCTAAGTGCAAGTGATTCTAACAAGCTTTGAAGTGCTTTATGTTGTAACACAAGGAAGGAGGGTCTAGCAAGATGCGCAGATCTCGTGTCCTTGGTGAAGTAGGGTTTTGAGGCTCTGTGCTTGTAACCGACTGAATGAAGACAATAAAGAAGAAGATTTGGTGGATGTAGCCCCATGGTGGGGGT
Source organism: Picea engelmannii (assembly GCA_009831015.1). NCBI lineage: Eukaryota > Viridiplantae > Streptophyta > Pinopsida > Pinales > Pinaceae > Picea > Picea engelmannii. The sequence continues at coordinate 115,586 of ML793967.1, read as the reverse complement.
GAACCACGTAAACATTGTGTTGTTCTACTTTGTACTTGTCTTGATGTGTTTATAACTTCTCTTGCTAAGTGCTTTGATAGAGATAGATAAATCTGTTGATGCTTTGTGCTAATGATGTGTAAGAATGTTAGATCTGACCTATATGAAGGTGCTTAGTGCTTGATCTTCTAGATATAACCTGCATGTTTATGATAAAGTGCTTACATACATCAGATCTGAGTGAATGATGTGATGCTCTGTTCTATCTGCGCAATAGTTATTGGTTGAATATTGATGAATTGTTGATGCTAAAGTGCTTTGTTAAGTATTATAATCATAGATCTATGTCTCAGCTAAGGTTGCAGACACTTGAATCCTGCAACCACCCCTACCTCTACCTTGGGTGAGACTTCATCTTCTTCGCAGGTGTTGCTGAAAGGGTCGGTAGTTAGGGTTTTGTTGGTGCATTGTTGTAGCGTTGAACCCTGGGTCTGCTCCTATGCCAACAAGCCTATTTAAGTTTCATTGGGATCTTGAGGATGAGATATACAAAATGAATCTGTTTTCAAGTGATTTCGAGCACTTTGATTTTTGAGAATTTTTTGATCCCCTGGATCAGTCCTCCCCATTGAAAAGCTTTTGGACCTCCAAAAGACTACTTTCATTCAATCTAAATATGAGGGTACAGTTCCCTCACCTTTCCAACCTCAATCCATTTATCTTTGCTTGGATTTGTATCTTTAAGACCAACATGAAGGTACTCCACATTCCCTCGTTTTGAAGTTCTTATCTTTTTGTCAAGGATTTATCCTCATGCAAATCTGAAATATATTATGGAGAGAAGTCATCTATGGAAGGAATCTAAATATTCTCTCCTTCATCATCAATCAAAGGAGTCTCATACAATCTCAAATTCTCAACATTAACAATTGCATACATTTTCATATAAGGAGGCAAATCCAAACAGAAGGCATTGTTACGAATCCTTTCAAGAATCTTGAAAGGTTCATATCTAATTGGTTTCAGTTTTTTACCTTCTCCTTTAATCCTATCCTTGCTAATGTAAAGCCAAACTTCATCTCCAACTTGGAAAGTGTGATCAACACGATGCTTGTCATGTCTTGTCTTGTACTTGGCTTTACTCTTTTCCAACTTTTCTTGTACCAATTGATGCACCAATTGAATTTGTTCAATGAAATTATTTTCTCTATCAATGTCATAATGACCATCAATAGAAATATCCTTTCCAAAGATAAAATCTAAAGGATATTTTTGCAAATAACCAAAACATGCCTCAAATGTAGATGTTTGATTCGAAGAATTCTTATACCTGATAACCAAGTGGAATTGTTGTAGGAAACCCATCCATCTAAAGTGCCTTTCTTGTTATAGCTTTGTTTGTGATTGTAAGTATTGCAATGGTTGATGATCTGTGTGAATGATAGTTTCTTTTCCCAACAAATAATGTTTCCATTTTTTCACACTTTGTACCAATGAATAAAACTTCTTATCATATGTAGGATAATTAATCACAGCACCATTAAAAGTTTCAGAATGGAAACAAATGGGCTTGCCATGTTGCAACACGACTGCTCCCATAGAATAATTACTTGCATATGTTTGTATCGCAAATGGTTGTCTCAAATCGGGAACTGCAAGCACTGGAGTTGAACTAATCTTCTCCTTCAATTCATCAAAAAAAAATTGTTACTTTCCTCCCCATTGGAAAACTTGCTTGATGCTTGTCACTGCATGTAATGGAGTTGCAATTGAAGAGAAGTTAGCAATAAACTTTCTCCAATATTGGGCTTCTCCCAAAAAGCTTATTATCTTTGTCACATTGTTGGGCTTGGGCCAATCCAAAATGACTTTGACCTTGGAAGGATGTATTTTTCAGTTCTTCCCCTCCAACAATATGTCCCAAGTAAACAATTGAGCTCTTTCCAAACTCACATTTAGACATCTTTAAAAACAAATTTTCTTTCTTCAAGACCTCTAAAACTTGATTTACATGCCTAACATGCTCTTCACGATATTTTCTAAATATCAATATGTCATCCAATTATACAATCACACAATCATCAAGAAAAGGCCTTAAAACATCATTCATAACTCTCATGAATGTAGCAGGAGAATTACAAAGCCCAAAAGGAATAACCATCCATTCAAACAAATCATGCTTCATTTTGAAAGGTGTCTTCCATGTATCTCCTTCACCAATCCTAATCTGATGATATCCACTTCTCAAATCCAACTTAGTAAAATACTTATCATCTTTCAATTGATCAAGCAAATCATCAATTCTAGGAAGAGGATAACGATTATTTACTGTAATCTTGTTCAAGGCTCTGAAATCTACACACATGCACCATTTACCATATTTCTTTGGTACCAAAACAATTGGTGACCCTCATGGAAATGTGCTTGGCATGATAACCCCTTTGTCAAGCAACTCTTGGATTTGTTTTTTTAATTTCAACATTCTCCATGACTGACATCCTGTACATACCAATGTTTGGAAGAGGACAATCTTGTTGCAATTGAATCTCATGTTGGATACCCCTTTTAGGAGTAAATCATTTTGGTTCCTGAAACATCTCATCATATTGGTTAACAACCTCATATAAATCAGATTTTAACTTTGCATCACACCTTGGAAAGATTCTTTTTCAACATTGTCTTTTGGTTTGATCATCAGAGTACAAATTTCTTACTAGCATTGACTAATCTCTTCATTTGTCCAACATTTACAAGTGAAAAAATCAACTTCTTTGTATGTTCTCTAACAATGTACTCAACTCCATTTTTAAACAAATGATATTTGTTCTCATGACGATGAAAGATGTCTCTCCTATCATATAAATATGGGCTTCCCAATACAATACCACAAATATCCAATGGAATACAATCAAGCTCTACCTCATCTATAAAGTTTGCAGTGATGGCAAATCTAAGTTTACAGCTTCTTGTCACATGCAATTTGGCATTGTCACATATCCAACCTAGAGGATATGGTTTAGGATGAGGAGTAGTTTCCAAATGAAATTTCTTAACTATGTCTTCAGAAATGAGGTTTTCTTGAGATCCAATATCAAATAGAGTATCGATCTTGGTATGCTTTGAAATAACCCTTATGTGGAAAAGCTATATTATTTCTTTTTCATGTTGAGTTTCATTGAGGCTACTACTTGAAGAACTAGTACTTGCAATAGAGTTCCTACCTTGAAAACTCATGGCTATGATTTTTTTTTCATCTCCAAAATCAGATCCCAAATAATGTTGTGTAGTTGCAGCAATATTTGGCTTCCCTTTGTTGTTGAACTTTTTGGGTCTCATTTCAGGATGAAGTTTCCAACAATGGTCTTCATCATGGCCATATTTTGAACACTGTTTACATGTGATTTTTTCTCCCTCTTTCTTGACTGAATCATTCTTCTTTCCATTTCCTTTGAATTTCCTCTTTCCCTTGTCTCCATTAAAAGAAGGCTTTGTGCTACCCTCTTGAGGATCTTTCCTCCCTCTTTCTTCCAAATGAGTTTCATGTACACAAACTTCATCTAGATTTGTAGGATTAAACATGATAATTATGTGTCTCAAATGATAATGAAATCCTCAAATGTATTAGAGTAAAGTTTCTTGAGAAGATAAATCTATACCAAAAATCAAAGCTCTTCTTCTAAATTCTTGAGTGTAGCTTTGCACACTTTTCCCTTTAGATTGTCTAAAAAATTTCCAATCCATGATAGCTTTATGCATGTATGCTAATGGATAAAATTCCTTTTAAGTGAAATAAAAAAATAATTCCAAGAGGATAAAACTTTACCATGCTTTTTCATGTCCTCTTGAGTTTTGGCTTCCCACCAAATGAGTGTTGCACTTTCCAATCTAAGAGAAGCAAGTTGAATCTTAGTTTCATCACCTTTGATTCTTTGTATCCTACAATACACTTCAATTTGACGAATCCAGTTATCTAATTTCTTAACATTTGCCTCTTCATTGTACATAGACAATTCAAACTTAATATCAAGCTTAAGCAAAGGAGTTTGTGGAGGAATTTTACCATGTTATTTTGGAGAATTTGGAGGTGGTTGTGAAATGGTAGAATAAGTGGAAGATGGAGGTGAAGGAGGTGGAGTATCACCATTCCCTCCATTTCCTTTTGCAGTTTTATCACCACTATCTTCATTACCTCTTGGAGGATTTGAGCTTTCACCTTGCAACCTTACATTCCTTTCTTTAAATAAAACTTTCACCATTTATGTCATATCATAAAAGGATTTTTTGAAAGTTTCATATTCTGAAGTAGGGATTTCATTACTATCCTCATGAGCCATAATTGGTGAATTCCTCCTCTTGTGAGATTCAACCTTGTAAGAATCAGAAAATAAAACACTTTCAAACAATCAAACCTTCAAAAACCTTTTCTCTAATACCAACTTGATCTGAAAATGAAAAAGGTTTGTGCTTACAAATTTGCAAGTGTAATTTTTATGTGACTTAGGAAATTGGATCAAGTTTTCAAGAACATAAACTTAATGAATTTTTACTTAACATGAACAGCATAAACAGTCATAAACAACCATCAAAAGTAAGCACATAACACAACAAAATGATAAAGGAGTTCACCCCTCTCTTGGGCTACATCTCCTAGTCCAACTTCTAATGGATCATTTTCATTATATTCTCAAACTGTCAAAATTAGTGTTTTAAAATGATCAGAATGAAAAATAGATGGTTTCAATGGCTCTAGAATGCCCAAAAACCCCTAGTTAGGCTCTTCCTACACATGGTTTGGCCAAAAACTGAGAAAAATACACTTACTGGAAGTTTTCCCCAATAACATTGTTGTCTCTACTCTCCAAAACACACCTTTGTCCAACTAAACCTAGCTCTGTGCATTTCTCATGCCAAAACCTAGCACCACACATCATTCCACAAAATCGGGCAAAATGTCGCACTGTTAGCAGGATAGACACCTTAACCATCGGAGGTTGTGGTCGCGTGGCACCCCATGTGGTCAAGCGTCGACCTAGATTTTCGCACCTGTTGGTCTATCCATTGAAAACCCCATGCATATGGTCATGTGGAAAGGTTATGGTGTAGTGTGACCAGTGCAAGGGATAAGCCCTGACCCTTTTCCGCCTGAACCAAACTTTAATGCAAGATTAAATATAAGTTTCAAACTATAGGGGTTAAGAAACAACTTAGTTGGGTTAGTATCCCGGCCTTTGCAAAGCCTTTTCCCACACCCATAGGTCGCAGGTTCGACTCTAGTGGAATCCAACAAACTTTTAACACATCAACCAATTACAAGGTGCCATGTGGCACCCTTCCCTTCGTCCATGAGCATGCCATGTGTCGACCAGGGATTGGTCCACGTCAACCTCTACCATGTGAGCTGCCAAATCACTTTCCTAGTCAACATGTCATGTCACCAGTCCACATCACCAGTACGGTCGTACGGTTAGTTGCCACATGGCCTGTACGGACTATACAGACTATCCAGTCAACATTTTTTTTATATGTTTGGGGAAATAGACAGAATGTGATATCTCTCGCATACAAACTTTGTTTGAGCCCATTCAAGTTCCTTTGGGATCGTGAGGAAGAGATCTACGCAATGAATCTATTTTTGAACGATTTAGAGCACTTTGATTTTTGAGCATTTTTTGATCCCCAGGATCAATGTGTGCCAAGTGGGAAGTAGATACAAGTGGTCCTATAAATAAAATATTTTATGAGAAAGATGGTGTTGAAGGTTGGTGGGGCAGGTTTGGGGTGGCCAAGCGAATGATATGGCATCACCTCAGGGTGTCATGTGGACCCAGAACTCCACATCAGGAGCCATGTCAGTAGAAACTAGACAAATTTGACAGAAAATTTATGAAGGTTTTGAAGGTTATAATCTTGCAAGGGAATTTTGAGGCCCTAAAGAATTTTTTTAGGAGTTTAAATTCCACAAAATTATAAGTTCTAAAGGCACCACATAAATTCGTTGTTTCTTAATTGAAAGAGATCGGTGAGATATTTTCAATGATCTATCCGAGGAGAAAAATAGAGCTTGTATGAGGAAGTTACATCCTAAACAGTGCAAGATATAATTTGGCTACCAGTTTACTTCCAGAAGGAATAACTCCCTGCTCAAACGTCAGTTTGGAGCACAGGAGCATTTTATGGAAATGGACCACATAATACATTCATGGAGCCAGAATTAGAATATAGGTACCTAAAATTGTGCAATATGGAAGAAGATTCATGTATCATTTAGTGCTAAAGCGGGGGGGAATAATCAAAACTTCAGCAAGTTGTATCTAGTAGCCTGGATGCTCGGATGAAGGTGAAATTTGGAAAAAAATCTCAAAATGTATGCATGAAAAAACCCAATTGCTCTCAAAATTTCAAAGGAGTTGGTCTTTGGAATTCAATACACCAGATGAAAGGTGCATAAAAGGAGGAATTAGAAATATTTAGAAGACCAAAAATCTCTTCTTAGAATTCAGAATTGAGTAAGAAATTAGTCATTGGAAAGATATTAGATAGAAGAATCTAAATATGCACCCAAAAATATGAATTGAGTAGTATAATTCATAGGAATTCAGAAGGAATATGACTAATGACCCAAAAATTAATTATTATGCATGTTTTTCCATAAATTTGAAATTATCATTTTCATCTAACAAATTGTGTTGTATGCACATTTTGTAGAATTAAGAGTACTGATAGAATAGATTAGACTCATAAGAGAGACTAGATACATGGAGGATGCATAGAAAACTTACATGAATGAGGAATAAGTCAAAGGGTTGTATGTTAGCATGGGTAATGCAAGGACTAAGTCAAATGGGCATAGAGAAGGCAAACTAGAAAATATAGATTTAGTAGAGACAGTGAAAATTTTGCAAAGATATGTGTGGAACTAAAAAGAAGACAATGAGATTATTATGAGAGTTCATGATGAGAAAAACAATATCGATACTCAGTTGTTGCAAATTTTGAACATGCTATAGAGGAGGATGGATAAAGAATCATATTCAAGGAAATCATAAGAGCACAAACCTCATGCCAGAAGAGAAGATGCTAAAAATGTTAGGCACTCTAGAAGTGCTAGTAGACATCATCACCATCCACCAAGGCATTCAGTTTCTAGAGCTCATGCATTTTCATAATTAGAAAGCATCCCAAGTATGTCCCCTTTCATGCATCATAGAATAAGGTTTGGGGTAGATGAATTGCATGGAGAGTTCAAGAATATTAAGCCTCCTACATTTTATCCTAAGCATAAGAAATATGAAGATGAAAAGGATTGGTTGTTGGGAGTGAGGAAATAATTCCAACTGCATAATTATTCCTCACGGGTAGAAGGTAGAACTGCAATTTACCATCTAAATGGAAAAGAATCAATGTGGTGGGAACAAATCATGCAATTCCATCACATTGATGAGAATAAGATCACTTGGAGTCAGTTTAGAAAGTATTTTCAAAAGAAATGCTTTTCCAAGCATTAATATGATAGGAAGGTGTAGGAGTGATTTGAACTCAAGATTGGGAGCATGACCATCGATGAGTATGAGAGAAGATTCATAAACCTTCTAAGGTATGTTGAATTCATCAAGGATGAGCAAGTAAAGATTTAAATATTTATAAGTGGGATACCTTCAATCTATATGTTGGCATGTTTTACAGGAAGAGTGTTCTTGTCATTGATGGCAAGAACAGCAGCACTGATGGAGAACAAGAAAAGCATGATCTCGGGAGGAGAAGTGAACAGTATGCACAGATCAAAGCTTGGAAGGAAAAGCGTAAGCTCAGGGTGAGAAGCCTCATCAGCCGTCTGATCAAGAAATTAACTGTGTTTCTCGTCTAATATTATGGATGTCAGTCATATGAGTGATGTGGGCTTGAGGACCATTAGAGGAACGTGGCCCTCAGATCTACAAGCCAAATCAATGACAACGATGAATTTCTAAGAGAGAAAGAAGAATTAAACAACTCGCTAGTTCTAATCCTGCAATTTCTCTAGATATTCAGATCTCATAAACCCAAATATTGACGATTGTGGTTGATCTAACAAACGATCAGATTAAGTCGGATTAAATCGTGACCATCGGATGCGCAATCGTCAGATCAACGGCAGGGATAGATTGCAGAGATCTAAAGGAGAATTAAATATCATGCTATTTTCAATCCCGCAATTAGTCAAGACTGTCAGATCTTATAGCCTCAAAGATCGAAGATTGTGGTTGACTCACCAATAGCTCACAACTTTAAATTGTGGAGTTTTGGTGGCGAGTTAAATCACTCGCAAGTTGTGGTTCCACAACCTTCCTTGATCATTGATATTATTTGAGTGTCTTCACGATCGTTGGATCAATTTTAAGTGGAAGGACAAGATAAGCTAGAAGAGCAACATCGAAGATAGATCGAGCCATTGATCTAAGAATATGATCAACAAACAAAATTTGGTTCACGTCAAAATTTGTGAGGAGGTTATTTTTCGGGGAATCTCATTTCGTAATAATTGGCAACTTGAAAGTCCAATTACTCGAAGCCCGAATATCCAAAAAGAATAAGTACCATCAGATCTAGAGAATATGTGATGACCGTTGGATCACCTTAAGTGGAAGGACAAGAAAATCAAGGGATGAGATCTGAGATCTCGAACAATCGATTTTTTGTCAGTCATCGAATCGAATTAAATGGAAGGATAGGATAAGAAAAGATGGAGAGTTGTTGGATTTAATCCAAAACAAAGTTGCATCGCAGACAGATCGATTCGTTGATCTAAGATCTTTATCCAACGAACATCATTCGTTTCGGGTCTAAATATGTGAGGAGGTTACACTCCAGAAAAATCTCGTTTCAAGAATTCAGTTTGAGATTTGAAATCCCCGAAGCCTAAAGAATCAGAGAGCCGAAATACATTCTCAACCATTGCATCATCCGAAGTAAATCTTAGTCGTAATATTGTATGAAGAATATCTCAAGATTCATATCTTCCAAAGTGAATCTGGTCCGTCTAATTCAAAGCGTCAGTTTGATATTTGAAATCCCCGAAGTCCAGAGAGCCAAAGAGACGAAAGACATTCTCGATCCTTGGATCATCCGAAGTAAATCTCAGTCGTTAGACCATCCAAAGAACATCTCAAGTGTCAAATTGTCTAAAGTGAATATGGGTCTTTTGATCCAGAGCGTAAGTTTGAGATTTGAGATTTCAGAAGTTCGGAGACCTGAAGGAGATCTCGACCATTGATCAAGAAAGGGGATGTAGAACCATTAATCTGGTTGAAAGGTAAAATTCTTGAAGTGGAAGAAGAGCCGCCAATTGAGAAGGACAGGTGTCCATGGATCATCGACTCCGAAAGATTGGCGTACGGAAGAAAGAAGGGTTTGAGATTTGAAAATCCCGAAGCCCGAATCATGAAATAAATCACAGATGTTGATTTAGGGAGGTTGGATTTGATCCAAAAATCGTGAAAGAATAAATATGAACTATTCATTCAAGAGCACCATCAATATCATGAGATCGATGGTCCCATCACATTGCGGGGTCAGAACATTCTCGGTTCTTAATTTTTTGTGAGCGGGCCGCAATCAAAACCATGGTATCGCCAAAGGAATACGTGGAGCTCTATAGTGAATTGCATGGAGAAAAGTGGATTTCCCCCAAACCACCTTTGGTCGTGCCCACAATCACGAGGTCACATGAGAGCATCACCCAAGGTCACATCGGTGGAAGATAGGGGAAGGAGCTAGCACTGTTAGGATCCACATCAGAGGTTACGCATTGAAAATTCAAAAAGCCTCTGTGTGTATAATCCAACGACATCGATCAAACTGAATCTGATCGAAGGGTTGTTGTTTCACTTCGTGGTTTCTTTATCAGTTATGATTTAGTTACACTAACTGAATCATTGTTCTGGGGCATTGGAATCATGGCTCTTGAGATTTCTGAGATTTTTGACATGGGCATTGGAGTTGGAGATTCAGAGAGTAACGGATGATGAGGGCATGAATAAAAGAAAGATTCCATGATAGAGGAAGGTTATTGTTCCTCAGTAAAAAAAATTGGATTGTATGTTATCAAGAAAATAGCAGGAACAGAGCGTGAAAGATGCAGAGATGAAGAACATAAGATGGCCAGAGTAGAAATGGTGAAAAAAGCAGATTGTACAAGAACTTAAGCGCAAGAAGATGCGAGAAGGAACACTGATGTAGGCAGAGAAGAGAAGTGTATCCAAAAAGTGATGAGACTGGTAAGACATTGATAAATAATGTATCACTGTAATAAATTTCAGAAAGAAAAGATTTATATCTCAGGGTGGTAGGGTGGTGCTAGGGAGGATTGTTGTCCTCAGAGTTTCAAGTGGGTGCTTAAACACAGGGAGTTGTAGCTTCCATTTGGTTGCAAAAAAAATAGGGTGGTAGGGTGGTGCAAGGGCGAACTATTTTTCTCTGTTGTACAGGTTGGTGCCTGTGTGACTGGAAGTTGGTGCTTCCATCCAGTTGGTTCCAGAACACTCAGGGAGTTGGTGCTTCTTTATAGTGGGTGCTAAAGAAAGCAGATATTTGGTGCTCTCAGCAAGTTGTAGCTTGTAAAACAGAGGTGGTATCTTCACATTGAGTTGATACTCAAAGATAGATGATGTACAGAACATAAAAAGACGGCCTATCATTCGAAGAAGAAGAGGTTTTCTCCCTTTATGGGTTTCCTCGAGAATATCTGTTTTTGAATACTCCATGTGTGTGATTGATGTTGAATACTCTATTGCTTACTTCCCTGAATCATTTTGATCATCATTGAGTGTTATGTAATGAGTTTAAAATGGGTATAATTGTCTAAGCACAGAGACAACTGATTCACCCCCCCCTCCGTTGTCTAACAATTGGTATCAGAGAGGGTTTTTATCTAAGGGTAGATCCTAGAGCTTAAACATGACTATCCATGAAGGAAATTCAACCAATAAGGCCCCCCTGTTCAATGGAACAAACTTTGCCTTCTGGAAAGTTAGGATGAGAACGTACATAATGGATTTAGGTGCAGATGTATGGGATGTGGTAGAGACTGGTTATGTGAATCCAGTTGTACTAGATTCTAAGTATGACAAGCTATAATTCAGCTTCAACACTAAGGCTATGAATTCTATTCTGAGTGGGCTTGCAGAAGCAGAATTTGTAAAAGTTATGCACTTAGAATCTGGCAAAGAAATGTGGGACAAACTCATTAGCATTTATGAAGGTAATGAGGAGGTAAAGGGTGCCAAGCTTCAAACTTACAGATTGCAATTTGAACAACTAAATATGAAAGAGGATGAAACTGTTGGGAAATTTCTGAGAGTTCAAGAACTAGTAAATGCAATGAAAGGACTAGGTGAAAAAATTGAGGAACCCTCTTTAGTTCAGAAAATTTTGAGATCTCTGCGAGACAGGTTCAACCCAAAGGTCTCTGGTATAGAAGAACTCTAAAATTTTTGCCTATTGACCAACTCCTAGGAACTCTGACTACTTATGAAATGAGGATAGGTAAATATAAACCCACCTCTAGCGAAGCATCATTTAAATCAAATAAGAATGAGGATTCTAAGCCTGATGAAATTGAAGTAAAATTTGTGAGAAGACTAAAAAAAGGATCAGGAAAGTACCAAGGCAATTTTCCCTTCAAATGTTTTAACTGTGGAATGATAGGTCAGTTTGCATCTAAGTGTCCACATAAGAAGAAGGACCGGAACGTTGAAGGTGAAGAGAAGTACAAATCCAAGAGATTTGGTACAAAGAAAATTTTATGTGTAAACAATGATGACTCTTCAGGAGACACAGATAGTGATTCTTCTTGTGAAGATAAGGTTAATGAATTTATGCTTATGGACAAAGAGGATTATGATAATAAAAGCACAGGAACTAATGTTAATTATGAAGAAGTTGTGGTTGACTTGGAAGGAGAACTAATCAGTGCCCTAGAAGAAATTTTTAGACTCAAATTTAAGAAGAAAAAGCAAAAACAATTGTTGATATAGTTCGAGAAAGACAGTAAAAAACCTGATGAATAATTTGCCCTGTTAAAAGTGGAATTAGAAGAGGCAAATAAAATAGAGGACATTATGAAACAGCAGTTATCATAGAAGAAGGAAAGATGTGAAGCCTTGGAAGAAGAGGTAGTAAAAACCAGAAAAGAGATGGAGAAGTTTAAAGCATTGTATCTCCAAAATATTCCAAGCATTAAAGCCTCAACATAACTAAATGAAATTCTGAGCAAACAGATATCTCCTTTGTTGAAGATTGGTTTAGGCTATGTAAGTGGTTCAAGAAGCAAACATATAGAAAGCAAAGAGCTAGTAAAGATGATCAAGTTCCAAGTCAGCAGACAATCAGACCATGTGAGTACTCAACCACCAAAATCTAATAAAGACAAAATGATCCCTGATAAAAAACAAAGATATCAGAAGATGGAGAAACAAATGCCAAGAAGAAGGCTATCCTTCAAGTACCAAAATTTCTTCCATGGTTACTATTTTTAATGCTCTAATTTTGGTCATAAGATTGAAAATTTTCAAATTAAGTTTAGAGACATGCAACTGAGGAGATCAAGAAATAAACAATCTTTGCAACATCGAACTAAACAGCCAATGAGTAGACAAAGTTGCACCAATCACTTTGACCTATTGAACAATGATCTCGGATGCTATAATTGTCATAACTTTGGCCACAAAGTTGCAAACTTCCATCTGAAGAATTACAAAGCAGATCCAAGGATAAAACCCTTAGTTATAAATGCCAACACATGGAAAAAGAAAGATAGTGAAAAATGTGGTCTAGTACTTTCAGCTCAAAAACAAAAATATCTTTGGTATATAGACAGTGGATGTTCCAAGAACATGACTGGAGACAAGGATATGTTTTTGTCTATAAGTAAAATTAAAACAGGAAATGTGACCTTTGGAAATGATGAACCAGGTAAAATCAAGGGTAAAGGGATGGTTAGTTTGAGTAATGGTAAATGAAAAACCCAGAATATCCTGCTTGTAGATGGGCTAAAACATAATTTTATCAATGAAAGTCAAATGTGTGATAGAGGATGTGAAGTGGTGTTCACTTCCAAATATTGTAAGATAAAGTCTATAAACTCAGGACAAGTGGTGGCTAAAGGAATAAGGACAGATAATAATGTATATGTGTTGAAAGAAGATAGAGAAGAGTGTCATCTAAGAAAACATGATGAAAGTTGGTTATGGCATAGGAGACTTGGAAATCTAAACTTTGACCACTTAATCAAGATCAAAAATCTTGAGGAAGTAAAACATCTTCCAAGAATATCAAAGCCACAAGATTTTGTGTGTAAACCTTGCCAAGTAGGAAAGCTAACCAGGACACAGTTTAAATCCAAGAGCTCTACTTCAATAGAGAAACCACTCCAATTATTTCATATGGATTTATATGGACCATCAAGACAGGAAAGCATGGGGAAGGAAAACTACTTCATGTTGATCATTGATGATTACTCCAGACTCACTTAGGTTTCTTTTCTCAAAGAAAAAGCTGAAGCATTTGAGAAATTTAAAATATTTAAGGCTTTAAATGAGAATCAAACAGGAAACAGGTTAAAGGTAGTAATACAAGGCAGAGAAGGAGAATTTATGTCAAGTGATTTCAAGTAATTATGTGATAAACATGGGATCAAGAGAGAATACACAATCCCGGGAACTCCACAGCAAAATGGAGTAGTTGAGAGGCAAAACAGAATAGTTCAGGAAATGGCTAGGTCAATGATGAATGAGAAGAACATTGATCAAACCTACTGGGTAGAGGCAATACACACATTAGTCCATATTCTTATTAAATCCCACCTTAGACCACACAGTGACAAGACATTGTATGAACAGTGGTATGGAAGACCTGCTTCAATCAAACACTTCAAAGTCTTTGGGAGTAAGTTCTACATAAATAATAATAATGAAAACCTTGGCAAGTATGATGACAGGGATGATGAAGGAATCTTCTTAGGATATGCTACCAATAGTAAAGGATATAGATGCTTTAATAAAAGATTGTCTAAATTAGTTGATTGCATTGACTTAAAGTTTGATGAAGGAATCCCAATAAGAGAGGTGAGCAATATTGAGTCTGCTACAGAGGACACAGCTGAAGTTGAAGATGAATAGGTCCAAGAATCAGAAAAAGAAGACTTTAAGTCAGATGAAGATACAAATACTCAGGCAGACTCAAATCAGCAGACATCATCAAATCCTTCCTCCATATTTACTCAAAAGAATCATCCTGCAAGTCAGATAATTGATGAGAAAGACAAAGGTGTACAAACTAGGAGAAGGATAATCAAAGACACCGAGCAATCACATATAGCCTTCATATCCATGGTGGAACCTAAGAAATTTAATGAAGCCAACGAAGATGATCATTGGGTTAAATCCATGAATGACGAACTTGACCAAATTGAGAAAAAAAATACTTGGGATATGGTTCCTAGACCTGAAGGTAAAAATGTCATAGGTTCCAAATGGGTCTTTAAGAATAAATTGAATGAACAGGGACAAATTGTCAGGAACAAAGCAAGACTAGTCTGTAAGGGCTATGCACAAGTTGAAGGATAGGATTTTGATGAAACCTTTGCACCAGTGGCAAGATTGGAAGACATCATAATGTTTCTTTCCTATGCATGTCATAAGAACTTTAAAGTATATCAGATGGATGTTAAGTCATCATTTCTTAATGGAGATCTAGAAGAAGATGTATATGTGGAGAAACCTGAAGGATTTTCATGGAGATCTAGAAGAAGATGTATATGTGGAGAAACCTGAAGGATTTCCAGTGACAGATAATCCTGACTATGTCTGTAAGTTGAAAAAGGCATTATATCGACTGAAACATGCACCACGAGCCTGGTATTATAGATTGGACAAATTTTTACATGACAAAGGGTTCAAGAAAGGTATTGTTGATAGTAATTTGTACATTAAGTCTGAAGGTGATGATTTATTAGTTGTTTTGGTTTATGTAGATGACAATATTTTTGGATGCACTAATGACCCTTCAGCTAAGTGGTTTTCTAATTCAATGCAGACTGAGTTTAAGATGTCCATTATAGGAGAATTGTCATATTTTCTTGGTTTACGAATCAATCAGAGTTTTGTCGGGATATTTATCTCTCAAGAAAAGTATTTGAAAGAGATGTTAAAGAGGTTTTAGATGGAATATTCCACACCTGTGAGCACACAGATGTTTATTGGTTGCAATCTCAGTAAAGATGATATTTCACTTGATGTTGTTCAAAGAACATATCGATCAATGATAGGCATTCTTTTGTACATCACAACATCCCGTCCTGATATAATGCAATCTGTTGGAATGGTAGGTCATTTTCAGTCTTCTCCTAAACAAATTCATTTAGCATTTGTCAAAAGGATATTCAAATATTTGAAGGGTACAATGGCTTATGGTCTATGGTATCCTAAAAATCAGAATTTTCAATTAACTGCATATTCAGATGTTGATTGGGAAAATCGTTTAGATGAGAGAAAGAGCACCAGTGGAGGTTAATTCTTCTTAGGTGATTTGTTAGTAGCATGGATTAGTAAGTAGTAGGGATCTATTTCATTATCAAATATAGAGGAAAAGTACATTGTTGTTGCTACTTGTTGCACTAAGATCTTATGGATGATAGAAAATCTTGCAGATTTGAAGGTAACTTATACTGATCCCATTCCACTTCACTGTGATAACACCAGTGCCATTAGTGTCTTGAAGAATCATGTTCTCCATTCAAAGAAGAAGCATATACCAATAAAGTATCATTTTCTCAAAGAGCGGGTTACAAACATAGTTGTTCAGATTAATTATATTCCTTCCACAGAAAAAATTGCAAACATCTTTACAAAACCCTTATCCAAGACACCATTTGAATATCTACATCAGAAGTTGGGTGTCATCCCTTCTCTCCCCTAAGAGATTCTATCCTGTCAGGGTGAGTATGTGTTGGTTGAATATATGATATCTCTGAAAATAACTGCAACAGCTCAAGGGGAGCATGTTTTCTTTGACAAAGATGCCAAAGGGGGAGAAAAGTGTGGTCTGGATGCTACAGTTGGAGGTCTAAGTAGAATAGTGTAGCCTTTCAGGGTTTCCATCAATGCCAAAGGGGGAGATTGTTGGCATGTTTTACAACAAGAGTGTGCTTGTCATTGATGGAAAGAACAACAGCGACGATGGCGAACAGGAAAAGCATGAGCTCAGGAGGAGAAGCGAACAATATGCAAAGATCAAAGCTCAGAAGGAAAAGCGTAAGCTCAGGGTGAGAATCCTCAACAGACGTCTCATCAAGAAATTGATCGTGTTGCTCATCTAATTTTACAGGCGTCGTTCATATGAATAATTGTGGGATTGAGGACCGTTGGAGGATTATGACCGTCAAATCTGCAAGCCAGATCAACGACATGGATGAATTGCGGAGAGCGAAAGAAGAATTAAACAACTCGCTAGTTCTAATCCCGCAATTTGTCTAGATCGTCGGATCGCATAAACCCAAATATCGACGATTGTGATTGATCTAAAAAATGATCATATTAAGTTGGATTAATTTGTGACCATCGGATGTGAAATCGCCAGATCAACAGCAGGGATAGATTGCGAAGATCGAAAGGATAATTAAATATCGTGTTATTTCCAATCCCACAATTAGTCAGGACCGTCAGATCTTATAGCCTCAAAGATCGACGATTATGGTTGACTCACCAACAACGCACAACTTCAAATTGTGGATTTTTGGTGATGAGCTAAATCACTCGCAAGTTGTGGTTCTGCAACCTTCCTTGATTGTTGATCTGCTTTGAGTGTCTTCAGGACCGTTGGATCACTTTTAAGTGGAAGGATAGGATAATCTATAAAATTAGCACCAAATATAGATCGAGCCATCGATCTAAAAATATGATCATCGAACAAAATTTAGTTCACATCAAAATTTGTGAGGGGGTTATTGTTCGGAGAATCTCACTTTGGAAGAATTGGCAACTTGAAAGTCGAATTACCCGAAGCCCAAAAATACAAAATGAATAAGGACCATCGGATCTGGAGAAAAGCGATGACCATTGGATCACCTTAAGTGGAAGGACAAGATAAGAAAGGGCTAAGATATAAGATCTCGATCACCCAAATTTTCATCAGTCGTCGGATCGATTTATATGGAAGGATAGGATGAGCAAAGATGGAGAGTCGTTGGATTTAATCCAAAGAAAAGATGCAGCGTAGATAGATTGAGTCTTTGATCTAAGATCTTGATCCAATGAACATCATTCGTTTTGGGTCTAAAGATGTGAGGAGGTTACGCTCCGGAAAAATCTCATTTCAAGAATTTGGTTTGAGATTTGAAATCCCCGAAGCCCAGAGAGTTGGAGAGCTGAAATAGATTCTCGACCATTGGATCATCCGAAATAAATCTCAGTCGTCATATCATTCAAATAAGATATCAAGAATTAGATCATCCAAAGTGAATCTAGGTCGTCTAATCCAAAGCGTCAGTTTGAGATTTGAAACCCCCGAAGTCCGAAGAGCTAAAATACATTCTTGGCCGTAGGATCATCCAAAGTAAATCTCAGTCATCAGATTGTCCGAAGAAGATCTCAAGTGTCAGATCATCCGAAGTGAATCTAGGTCATCTAATCCAAAGTGTAAGTTTGAGATTTGATATTTCAGAAGTCCAAAGACCCGAAGGAGATCTCAACCATTGATCGAAAAAGGGGAGGAAAAACCATTGATCTGGTTGAAAGGTCAAATTCCCAAAGTGGAAGCAGATTCATCGATTGAGAAGGATAGGTGTCCGCAAATCATCGAATCTGGAATATTGGCGTATAGAAGAAAGAAGGGTTTGATATTTGAAACTCCTAAAGCCCAAATCATGAAATAAATCATAGTCGTTGATTTAGGGAGGTTGGATCTGATCCACAGATCGTGAAAGAACAAATTTGAACCTTTCGTTCAAAAGAACTGCCAATATCATGAGATTGACGGTCCTGTCGCATTGCGGGATCAGAACATGCTCGGGTCTTAATTTTTCATGAGCGGGTCACAATCAAAACCACGGTATCGCCAAAGGCATACGTGGAGCTATGTAGTGAATTTGAGGCGAAAAGAGGATTGCCCCCAAACCACCTTTGGCCATGCCCGCAATCATGAGGTCACATGAGAGAATTTCCCAAGGTCACATCAGCGGAAGATATGGTAAGGAGCTAGCATTGCTAGGCTCCACATCATAGGTTATGCATTGAAAAGTCAAAAATCCTTTGCGTGTATAATCCAACGGTGTTGATCAAACCGAATCTGATGGAAGGGTTGTTGTTTCACTTCGTGTTTTCTTGATCAGATATGATTCAGTTACACTAAATGAATCATTGTTCTAGGGCATTGGAATCATGGCTCCTGAGCGTTCTGAGATTCTTGACATGGGCATTGGAGATTTAGAGAGTAACGGATGATGAGGGCATGAATAAAAGAAAGATTCCATGATAGAGGAAGGTTGTTGTTTCTCAGTAAAACAATTTGAACTGTATGTGATCAAGAAAATAGCAGGAACAGAGCGTGAAAGATGCAGAGATGAAGAACATAAGCTAGACAGAGAAGAAATGGTGGAAATAGAAAACTCTACGAGAACTTAACCGCAAGAAGATGTGAGCAGGAACACATTGATGCAGGTAGAGCAGAGAAGTGTAGCCAAACAGTGATGAGACTGGTAAGCCATTGATAAATATTGTATCACTATAATAAATTTTAGAAAGAAAAGATTTATATATCAAGGTGGTAGGGTGGTGCTAGGGAGGAATGTTATCCTCAAAGTTTCAAGTGGGTGCTTGAACACAGGGAGTTATAGCTTCCATCTGGTTGCAGCCAGAGAAAATAGGGTGGTAGGGTGGTGCAAGGGAGAACTATTTTTCTCTGTTGTACAGGTTGGTTCCTGTGTGACTGGAAGTTGGTGCTTCCATCTAGTTGGTGTTGGAACACTCAAGGAGTTGGTGCTTCCTTCTAGTGGGTTCTAGAGAAACCAGAGAGTTGGTGCTCTCAACAAGTTGCAACTTGTAAAAAAGAGGTGGTAGCCTCACATTGAGTTGGTGCTCAAAGATATATGATGTACAGAACATAAAAATATTGCCTATCATTCGAATAAGAAGAGGTTTTCTCCCTTTATGGGTTTCCTCGGGAATATTTGTTTTTGTAGACTTCATGTGTGTGATTGATGTTGAATACTCTATTGCTTACTTCCTTGAATTATTATGATCATCATTGAGTGTTATGTAATGAGTTTAAAATTGGTATAATTGTTTAATCACAGTAATAACTGATTCACCCCCAACTGATGTACAGGTTGGTTCCTGTGTGACTGGAAGTTGGTGCTTCCATCCAGTTGGTGCTGGAACACTCAGGGAGTTGGTGCTTCCTTCTAGTGGGTGCTAGAGAAACCAGAGAGTTGGTGCTCTCAGCAAGTTGTAGCTTGTAAAAAAGAGGTGGTAGCCTCACATTGAGTTGGTGATCAAAGATATATGATGTACAAAACATAAAAATATTGCCTATCATTTGAAGAAGAAGAGGCTTTCTCCCTTTATGGGTTTCCTCGGGAATATTTGTTTTTGTAGACTTCATGTGTGTGATTGATGTTGAATACTCTATTGCTTACTTCCTTGAATTATTGTGATCGTCATTGAGTGTTATGTAATGAGTTTAAAATTGGTATAATTGTTTAATCACAGTAACAACTGATTCACCCCCAACGC